>APFE030171072.1:199348-282643 GCA_000404065.3 Pinus taeda
ATAGCATTTAATGTAAATGGACACTTGTTATTTAATAAGTGATCCATAATTAGAGGTAGTTAGGACATAGAGCTTATAAATAGCTCATTGCAAGAGTGTTTGGTTGTTCGGGTGTAAACTCTCGCAAAATCAATTATGTAATTATTTTTTCTGATTAATAAAATTATGTGTCTGAGGACACTTCTGCCATTATTTAAAGTGCAATTTTAAAAACTAAAAATAAAGACATAAATTCTAACATTTTTTATAAAAAAATACATTCTAACATTCGTATTTTTGATGAAGTAATAATAACTCTATAATATGTAGATGCATGTTAAATAAATATACATTTCCATATTTAAAAAGAGAAATATTTACATAAAAATAATAACCAATATATATTAAATAATAAATTCCTATTACCTTATGTCAAAAATATATATTCGGTCATAAACACAACTAAATGCAATTTTATATTGTAGAACCAAATAAACAAACATATGAATTAAAATATTAAATTTTATAATATAATATACAAAAACAAGTCAAATGAAAAATATATGTATAATGGACAAGTAAATGGCATTTCTTTATATATATAAACAGACATATAAAGAGGAATTCTATTTTTTTTTTGGTTCGGATTGTTTTTCGTTAAATTTATATCATATTAAAACACAACGAAATAATAGTAATTATTTTAGGCCTCTCGAGGGTTAAACAAAATGAATTTGAAAAAAAAAAAAAAAAAAAAAAAAAAAGAGCATAATAATAATTTAGTGGGAAAAACAAAATAAATAGATAATCTCTATATAATAAAATAGAAATTAATAATGGAGAAACTATTTAATCTAGTTTTCAATAATCCAGTTTGCAATAAATGTGAATGAGAATAATATTACTTCAGATAGTAAATAAATGCTAAATGTGTTTGAATATATTGTGAAATCAATTTGAAGGGGAAACTAGGCTCTATCTCACTTCTTCTATCTCTCTCTCACAGTGTCTCTCTATCATTTTCTCTATGACTCTTAGTATGTATCTCTCTCACTCTCTCTCTCTATATTGTATCATTCTCCATCTCTCTCTCTCACAATATCTCACCCTCTCATTCTTTGTTTTACTCTCTCTCTCTTCCCCCATCTCCCTCTCTCTACTCCTTTCCCCTCTCCCTCTCTCTCACTCCCTTTCTACTTCCTCCTCCCTTTGCCCCTCTCTCCATCTCTCTCTTTCCCTCAATATCTTCCTCTATCTCTTGATTTCTTTCTCTCACTTGCTCTCCCTCTCTCTTGCTATCTCCCTCTCTTAGTGTATCCCAATATTTCTCTTTCTCAATCTGAGAATGTCTTTCTCGCACAATCTCTCTGACATTATATCTTTCTCATTCTCTCTCTCTATACACTCTCTCCCTATCCTCTCACTTTCACTCTCATTCTCACTGCTTCTCTCTCTCTCCCCCTCTCTCACTTTCAATCTTTCTTCCCTCCCTATCATAGCCCTCTCTATCTCCCTCCTCCTAGGTCTCTCTCCCTTTCTCTCATGATCTCTCCATCCTCTCTCACTCTTCCTCTCTCTCATTCTCCATGTCTCTCTCTCTCTCTCTCTCTCTCTCTCTCTCTCTCTCTCTCTATATCGCCCCACTCCTCACCCTCACTCTCTCTCCCCCTTTCTCTATGTCTCTGGAACTCCTTCGCTCTCTCCCTTTCATACTCTTTGTCTCATAATCCCTCTCTATTTTCTTATCTCTCATCCTTTCTCTCATTCTCTCTGCCCCTTCCCCTCACTCGACTCTCTCTCTCCCTTAACAACTATTTCAGTCTCCCAGAGTCTCTCTCAATCATCTCTCTCGCATTCACCCCTGTCCCTCTATCTCCTTGTATATCACCATCACTGCCTCCCTCTCTCCCTCCCAAGCCTAAAACTTTTATCTTTCATGTAATTTTGAAACCTGACATCACTTAACATTACTTAGAATTAAGTGAAGCTAATTATTTCAACAAAACTATATGGTTACAATATACAATTTTATATACATCATAAACATGAAAGTGATTTTATAGTCTTAATAAAAAAATCACAATCCATTATCTCATTTAATGTTCAATTTAAAAAATTAAAAATGAAAACATACATTCTAGCGATTTTTATAAAAAATACATACTTCACTTAACATTACTTAGCATTAAGTGAAACTAATTCTTTCAACAAAATATATGGTGAGAATATACAATTTTATATACAATATAAACATGAAATCAATTTTATAATATTAATAAAAGAATCACAACCCATTATGCTATTTAGAGTGCAATTTTAAAAGCTAAAAATAAACACATAAATTCTAGTAACTTTTATAACAAAATACATTGTAACATTTGTATTTTTGATGAAGTAATAATAACCCTGCAATATTTAAATGCATGTTAAATAAATATACATTTCCATATTTAGAAAAATTAAAATTTACATAAAAATAATAATCAACCTGATTGAAGGAATGATGTTTTGGAAAGCATCAGAGTAAGTTCTTGAACGATCGATGACACTTTTTCATTCATTCTTGTTGTGATCTAAGAGGGTGAGATTAGAACAAAATGTAATCCTTGGCTAAATGCTTAAGAAATTAATCGTAATGAAATGCTATAGAAATGAAAGGACTAGGGTCTTGATGGATTGAGAGAGAAGCAGAACAAGTCGTGAGTAATAATAAAATGTACCTTGAACTAAATGGGTTTCATGGTGAACAAGGCGTGTTAAAATATAATAAAATAGATAAATGCTAAATTCAAATAAAAAATTATTGGATGAAATATAATCAACAAAAAGAAGTCCAAGAGACCTTGGGATGTGAAACCCAATGGTCAGACAATGTACTATAAATGTATATCAGTTGTTAATAAAAATGAACTCTCATGTTTTATCGTTCAGATTATTCTTGTTGCCCATGTGTGTTTAACATGGTATCAGAGTAGGTGATTGTTGGTCCTGCTCCATTTTGAGTCACTATAATGAGCCATTATTTTCCTGCGAATGCTGACCTATCATTTAGGTTTCCTTGAGCGCTTGGCATTATAAGGGCTATTCATGGCATTTGCACCCATGGCTAGTTTTGTCAGAGATTCTGACAAGCTTTGAGTGTTTGATGCCAAAAATGGTGCCCGTTTCTGAAGAACGTTGGACAATCCTCTAATTACCGCATTCTGTTGCCACATCCACCCTTTAGCTTCTCCTATGGAGTCTGTTTACTTCACTCTTTGTCTGCCATATTTCATATATTCTGACATGCCCCCTCCACAGTTGCTGCCACTATCTAAACACTGCATTATCTGTGTCTTCTGCACTTTGCGTGCTTTGACTATCTGATTGCATCTGAGCATTGTACGATGGCATGAATTAAGAACAAGATGAAACCGATGGCATTACAGGGTTTCGATTTGTTTTGCTGCTAGTGCATTTGCTCTTCCCTTGCTACATGTTGACCTAGAATTTGAAGTAAAACGGTTTTTGCTTATCACCGTGGTGCTGTTCTGGATCTGAACTAGTGAACGAATGCAATTTCCAGTTGGTAAGATTACTCGAATGTGAGACCGAGCTATCTAGTATGAATATGCTCTGGGCAGGAGGAAACAGTGTTTGGTTTATGATGTTGCTGGGTTGTAATACACAATACCATTGTTTATGATGTTGTTGGGTTGTAATACGTAATACCACCATTACCACTACCACCATTTACCACTGTTTATCTTTATCACCATTTATGCTTATTACACAATTTTGTCCACCCATATGTTGAACGTTGCCCATGTGTGGGAAACGCAAGGTGAACAAGATTGTCAACCTTATCAAATACGAATGCCAACACGTTTCAAACCGATCTAGGTTTTCTCTGTCCAAATAAAATGGATTAAATTTAGTATGATGTAAATTATGAAGCGTTGCACCACTATAGGCATAGGTACATGAAATACAAGGTTTTGAATTTTCCTTTGGAAACGTAAAGAGGGGAAATAATCCCAGCTTGTTGAGAATCATAAAGAAAAGTGTGGAGACCCAGAAATTTTGAAACCGTTCAAATATTGTTGTTGTTAGGTATCCTAATTAATATGCTTCGCTCTTGACATATATGCATTTTCTCTCTGATTAATATTTGAAACTGTTCAAATATTGTTGTCGTTTGGTATCATGATTAATACCTGACATATACGCATTTTCTCTCTGATTAATACACTTTGCAATGCCAAAGCATCAATTCCTTCAAGTTCATAAGGTTACCCAGAGAAGACGGTAGCATTTACAGGAAAGGGCATTCTATAACGAGAAATTCCAAATCCATGAGATTTACAATGGCACTTGGAAATTCTTTGAAGTGTGTACCCAAGAAATGTAAGTTCTGCAGGGATCGTTGACAGGATAAACATGAAAGTGATTTTATAGTCTTAATAAAAAAATCACAATCCATTATCTCATTTAATGTTCAATTTAAAAAATTAAAAATGAAAACATACATTCTAGCGATTTTTATAAAAAATACATACTTCACTTAACATTACTTAGCATTAAGTGAAACTAATTCTTTCAACAAAATATATGGTGAGAATATACAATTTTATATACAATATAAACATGAAATCAATTTTATAATATTAATAAAAGAATCACAACCCATTATGCTATTTAGAGTGCAATTTTAAAAGCTAAAAATAAACACATAAATTCTAGTAACTTTTATAACAAAATACATTGTAACATTTGTATTTTTGATGAAGTAATAATAACCCTGCAATATTTAAATGCATGTTAAATAAATATACATTTCCATATTTAGAAAAATTAAAATTTACATAAAAATAATAATCAACCTGATTGAAGGAATGAGGTTTTGGAAAGCATCAGAGTAAGTTCTTGAACGATCAATGACACTTTTTCATTCATTCTTGTTGTGATCTAAGAGGGTGAGATTAGAACAAAATGTAATCCTTGGCTAAATGCTTAAGAAATTAATCGTAATGAAATGCTATAGAAATGAAAGGACTAGGGTCTTGATGGATTGAGAGAGAAGCAGAACAAGTCGTGAGTAATAATAAAATGTACCTTGAACTAAATGGGTTTCATGGTGAACAAGGCGTGTTAAAATATAATAAAATAGATAAATGCTAAATTCAAATAAAAAATTATTGGATGAAATATAATCAACAAAAAGAAGTCCAAGAGACCTTGGGATGTGAAACCCAATGGTCAGACAATGTACTATAAATGTATATCAGTTTTTAATAAAAATGAACTCTCATGTTTTATCGTTCAGATTATTCTTGTTGCCCATGTGTGTTTAACATGGTATCAGAGTAGGTGATTGTTGGTCCTGCTCCATTTTGAGTCACTATAATGAGCCATTATTTTCCTGCGAATGCTGACCTATCATTTAGGTTTCCTTGAGCGCTTGGCATTATAAGGGCTATTCATGGCATTTGCACCCATGGCTAGTTTTGTCAGAGATTCTGACAAGCTTTGAGTGTTTGATGCCAAAAATGGTGCCCGTTTCTGAAGAACGTTGGACAATCCTCTAATTACCGCATTCTGTTGCCACATCCACCCTTTAGCTTCTCCTATGGAGTCTGTTTACTTCACTCTCTGTCTGCCATATTTCATATATTCTGACTTGCCCCCTCCACAGTTGCTGCCACTATCTAAACACTGCATTATCTGTGTCTTCTCCACTTTGCGTGCTTTGACTATCTGACTACATCTGAGCATTGTACGATGGCCTGAATTAAGAACAAGATGAAACCGATGGCATTACAGGGTTTCGATTTGTTTTGCTGCTAGTGCATTTGCTCTTCCCTTGCTACATGTTGACCTAGAATTTGAAGTAAAACGGTTTTTGCTTATCACCGTGGTGCTGTTCTGGATCTGAACTAGTGAACGAATGCAATTTCCAGTTGGTAAGATTACTCGAATGTGAGACCGAGCTATCTAGTATGAATACGCTCTGCGCAGGAGGAAACAGTGTTTGGTTTATGATGTTGCTGGGTTGTAATACACAATACCATTGTTTATGATGTTGTTGGGTTGTAATACGTAATACCACCATTACCACTACCACCATTTACCACTGTTTATCTTTATCGCCATTTATGCTTATTACACAATTTTTTCCACCCATATGTTGAACGTTGCCCATGTGTGGGAAACGCAGGGTGAACAAGATTGTCAACCTTATCAAATACGAATGCCAACACGTTTCAAACCGATCTAGGTTTTCTCTGTCCAAATAAAATGGATTAAATTTAGTATGATGTAAATTATGAAGCGTTGCACCACTATAGGCATAGGTACATGAAATACAAGGTTTTGAATTTTCCTTTGGAAACGTAAAGAGGGGAAATAATCCCAGCTTGTTGAGAATCATAAAGAAAAGTGTGGAGACCTAGAAATTTTGAAACTGTTCAAATATTGTTGTTGTTAGGTATCCTAATTAATATGCTTCGCTCTTGACATATATGCATTTTCTCTCTGATTAATATTTGAAACTGTTCAAATATTGTTGTCGTTTGGTATCATGATTAATACCTGACATATACACATTTTCTCTCTGATTAATACACTTTGCAATGCCAAAGCATCAATTCCTTCAAGTTCATAAGGTTACCCAGAGAAGACGGTAGCATTTACAGGAAAGGGCATTCTATAATGAGAAATTCCAAATCCATGAGATTTACAATGGCACTTGGAAATTCTTTGAAGTGTGTACCCAAGAAATGTAAGTTCTGCAGGGATCGTTGACAGGTTGGTGCATATTGAAAGTTTTTTCAAGGGCTGTACGCTGGTGCGTTTTGGATGCTGCCCGTGTTGAAACTGTGACTGGCTTCCGTGTATATTGGACATTGTTTTGGTGTATTACATTGGTGTATTGAATGTTGTCTTCAATATTACTCCATCATACACTTCACGCTAATCAACTGAACTTCTTGTTCCGTTATTATAAAGTCTACTTTCTCATCTCTCAGGGGGAATTTATTTGTTAAACGTTTTCATTGTATACAGAAAACATCTCTTTCTTTCTTATAGTAAATTGTTGGATTTTATGCATTGTTTCTCATTGTGAGACTGTGCATAAGCTGGTCTGTGCATTGATCTCCATGCGAAAGACCCAATGACTTTGCCTTTGTAAGCCAACTCTGCTACAGTGAGATGCCCTATAGTGAAATTTCAGATGATGTGTATACATATTAATGGTGCATATGTATATTTTTGGTTCTATGTTCTCATATACATTGAATGCCATGTAATTTTTTATGCATTGAATGCCCTTTAAGGGGACATTGTGTTTGTGCTGCTAGCGTTGAGCTCACTAAATCTCGAGCTATTCCACCAAATAGGTCGAACCAGTGAGAAGGAGAAATTTGGTATCTCCAATGCTGAAGCAAACCATTGTTTTCTTTGAAGAAAGAGGCAAGATCAAGAAATATTTGTTCATACCCTAGTCAAAGCATTTGTATATGTGCATTCAAGTACTTTCCATGACATGGTGCTATAGTTGTTGAAGTTTTGATAGGCATCATTTCAGCTTTGAAAGTGGAGGAGTATTTGAAAGATCCAAGCAAGTTTGCAGTTGTTGCTACCCCAGTGTGGCATTGTCTTTAAAACTCATTATAGTGCATTGATTTCATGATTCGACTGCTGCATAAAAGGTTTGGTGGGCTGATTGTAATCTTTTATGTAGAAACGTTTTGTCGGTTGTATTGTCAGTAATGCAAGTCATGAGTAAACCCTTATTTTTTATGTAATGGATTGTAATTGGTGCTTGCTAGTTGCACACTAATCATTTGCTAACATTTATCAAGGATATTGTTGTGTACTATGAGGGGATATTACTTTTCTGCATTGGATAGTAGTTGTGATCAGTTTTTAAGGTGTAAATCTGACATTGGAGAAAAAAATGGTAAGAATCAGTGAAGTATTAGAGTTCCTCAAAACTCTGATATTGTCTGCTAATCATGATACATTAAAAGACAACAAAGTTTCTCTCTATGACATTCAGACCTGCCTGCATAATGCACAGGAAAAGATCGATTTTTTACAGCTTGAATCACAGCTACAACAAGAAGAGCTACATCAAAATAGACATCATTCTGAACCTGTTTTTTTCAGAACATTGAGACTGTAACCCATTAGAAGCAAGTCAATAATGTTACAGATCATTTAGATTTAGTACCCAACAAAGAAGCAAGGTTACATGCAGATGCAGAAGTTCAGCTTGCACTTCCCAAACCCATCATCAGACCTTGGGAAGAGCTTATCCACAACAGGGACATAACCGGTCTTGGATATGACAAGGACTTGTCCTTTCATATTCCAGACTACTGAAAGCCCATTTAGTTTCAGAGTGCTAGATTCATTTGTGATAGTTCACCTGCTCCTCATGACATTTCACCTCTAGCTATTTCAGATTCTGCCCCTCTTCCTCAGCAACAACAACAACAACAGTTTGTAAAATGACAACACTGTGACCGAGTTGGCCATTTGAAAGATCATTGCTTTGATCTTCATCCATGTAAGCACTATCATAAAACCACCCATTCTTCACACAGATGCTTCAGAAACAAACATCTTGCAAGAACAAAGATTCATCTTGGATGGATCGCTTCTTGGCAATGGGAAATGATACTGATCATTCATTCAAAATGTGATGATAATGATGTGGAGGAAAACAGTTACCTTGTTATGAATAAAAAGACCAGCACAACATTTGACTCAAGTGCACCTACCACTATGAGAGACATTCAAAGAAAGCAAAAACCAAACATCCATTTCAATTTACAAGAAAGAAAAAAGCAACTTCTCCTATTGTTCAACGGTCATTCAACTCTATGAATTTAAAAGCAGGCTTCAATTGATTATTCTACCATTAAAACCTATCTCGCAGTCATTTTCTTCTTTTCATTTTCATGTTCTTGCTTGGTTGCAGCATTTATTTTTGTTTGATTCCATTTTTTTATTTCCATCCTTTCTTCATGCTTCTTTTTTGTTATTTCCATTTTGTGATCTCTTAATTTTGGTTCGTACAACTATGATTGTGTTTCTATATTTTTGTGATGCACCGAATTTTGTTTTTCATTTTTTTCTTATTTTTGTATATTTATTTGTTTCGAATGCATGATCATCGCATGACCAGAGAAAATCAATGTGAGTGCATCAAATTGACATTATGCCAAAGTCACATAAATCATTTCATATATTTCATTGAAATGATTTCATGTCTTTTCCATATCCAACTAATAGTAACCATCCTATCCCATTACTCGACCCATTTATTTTTATTTGTGTGATATATGTGTTGAGTACTTATTCATCATTACAAAAAACCAATCCACACCATAATTCAGAATACATAGTCGTCGTTTGAATATATATAAGCCTGTGTAAATCTCGAAAACAAAGGTTTTGTGTCTCATTGCTAAGTTTCAGTAGTAACCTACCTGTGAATGGCTCCATTTTTCTTTCTAAACTTTAGCATTTCCCCACCCTCGGCATGGGTTTCGACTACCATGAACCCACATTTTCCCAATTTCACAATAGTCCATATTATGCAGTGTGTAATGGGAGGTTTGAGGAGAAGGGATGAATGGGTTTTCTTCAAAAATTCCAGGGTTATAATGACATCATTGTTATGGCCTTCACGCAAAGATTCAATGGAAGAGTTGTAGAGGTTAGGAGTTTGAAAATTAATTTTACTGAAAATTTGATAAAAAAAAGTAACCAAATTTCCATTAACTGGTGAAAAAAAATTTAAAGGACGGTCACTCGAATGGGATGACTACGGAATTTTTTGAAGCCTGCTTTCAAATTTTTTAATTGGTGGGAGGGAGTCTTGTGAACCTGCATAGAGTATGAATAGCAGCCCCTCATCACTGCATTATAGAGTTTTGTCACTTGTGAGGGAAGGTATGTCATTGTTTTCCTTTACAATATTATGCTCCCCTTACACTTTTCAGATGTTCATGAAGTCAATTTTCCATTCTTTATCCATATAAGTTTTCATAAGGTCACTTGGGGTGTTCATTCCACTACCAAAAATGTTGAAACTAGTTTATGTCACTAGAGTCTTATCAAGATGCTAATTGTTCATGCGTTGAGTGGGCATAATAAGTATTGGGAATAATTTCTAATTGAAAGCTTTCTTGGTGAAGAAAACCATGCCAAGGGTAGATAGAGGCTTATTATCCCATGATAAAAAAAATTGGGACAAGGAATCGAGGCTCAATCTTATTCCAATTCTAAACAAGGCCAAAGCCCTGACATAAGCCCTGTATCGACAAACAAGGAGGGTCATCTAGCGAAATCCCTCAGGAAGCCCAGACTTGTAAACCCTAGTTCAGCTACAAAGAAGCCAACCCTAGTCTCAAAGGAAAATAAATGCAAGATAAGTAAGGAGCAGAAGAATAAACCTGTAAATAACGATGCAACAGCCGAATAGCCTCATCCAAGAAAATGAAAAAGGCCTTAGGTGGAGGTTGTGAAATCGTTTTCCTCACTAACATAAAAATAGTCAGAGGGAGATGACGTAGCCCCAAAGAAAGGGAAGAGGAAACTCTTCAAATATGAGGAGAAAGAGACATCACTACTCACTTCACCAGTAGAGGAAACAAAAGTATTTGAGATTCCAACCTTGTCACAGGGGTGGTAGCACACCCGAAGCATGTATAGACAACAAATTTGAACCACGGGTACTTAGAACCTTGAAGTTGTCACCGTGTTGTCTTCTCTAGAACAGGAAGAAAAAACCTCCTCTCGGGCAGTCAAATAAACAGGGGATATTCTTCTTAAGGAGGACATGCTATTTGATAATTTCCAATATATTTTAAGTAATTCACCATAGCATGGCAAATCTGACATGGGACCAATCATGATGAAGTAGGTATCTAAATCTAAGAAGAACCAGATACATGAAGGGTCAAATCATAGAGAGAGTAGTTTATGACCACAAACCATACCTACTAAGAATTCCTTGGCTTGTAGAGAACAATATATACAACTGTTGATAGCCAAACTATAGAGAAAGAATTAAAAACTTAAGGAAAGGGGTCATAAGTACAAGACTTTGTTTCATTATGTTTAGTCGATCAATGAGCAGTATCGGAACTCGAATCTATCCCTAGTATCCAAGAACGATGCATTATTCATGAGGAACAAGCACCTTATTAGTTGGAAGCTCAAAAATATGATGCTAGTCAAAATGCTTAATGCCCATGAATGAGCCTTGAGATTTCGAGGACCACTAATGCACAAAAAATATGGTTTGGAAGTCCTAGTCAGTGTGGTGGGAATTTCAAGGAAGGGTTGACCTAATTTTGATGGCTGGTTGAGTTTTAAAGGACAACTACATGAGGACATGCATCCCCTTTAACATCGGGGGATGTTAGGCCCTACCTTTGTACATTTTTTGACACCATATTATATTGTTTTTACTACCATTTAACCTACTTCACTCCTTTTTGACACCATAAAAACAATCCACATTAGTTAAACTGTGTCACTTTACAGTGGAGGTGAGAATTACTAATAAGTATTTTTTTAATATATCATTGTTTGTTTTAGGTAGATGTTAAATAAATTTATATTATTGACTTAGTTAACTGATCTATAGATGGGCTCTTAAATATAGGGAATAAATTTGAGTACGAGGACGGGTTATTAGAGGTCTAGTACCCAGTCCAACAAATATATCAAGCAACCAGTTTTGGAGCAGCTATTCTATACTCATTTTTGAACACAAATATGTACTAAATTATAGGAAAATGGTCAATTGTCGGCATCCCAAAGATAGTTCTTTTATTTCATAGTCATAGTGTTAGTTTCCTTGATCCAAAATTAGTGTTACGAATGGAATAGTTTAATTATAATCTAATGAAGTGATCCTAGGGATTTAGATTTTTTAAATTATCCCAGATCACAGATGTACTTACTTTCTTCATTCATACTGTTGTAACTATTTGGAGGCTTGAGTTCTTCAAAAAGGCCTGGTGTTTGTATGGGAGGTCACGCACATACACATAACTATACACACAGACTAAACTCGTGACAAAGGGATTGTGGAATAATTTCTCTTGAATGTGTTTTGAAACTCTTAGACTTATCTTTTATTAAAATATTTTAATATAATTGTCTAGCCTTTTATTTATATTTGAGAGTTTATGTTTACTTGATTTGTGAATTATCGAATTAAGCTAGACTTGTTTTAGGTTGTGCAAAGGGCCCACCACAAACCTTGATCGAGTCCTCTAACATTTTTTAATAGATAGGAGGTGTGTTTCGAATTCATCAGGAATAACTGTACTTAACGACTCATTTCCTTTCATAGATGGTTTCCAGATTTCTCGTACTTAAAATAGTACTTCAGTTTCCTTCCATTATTTCATAGATCTAAGTCAAGATAGATAGTTTATTGTTCACTAAATTTTTGCATGCTTGTGGATCATTATTATGAATATACCATGCATCCATTAATTCCTTTGATTACTTTGTCGAGCTCATGAATGTTGAAGAAGGAAGTTTCAATTTAGAGAATATTTCTAAGAAATAATTCTGATATTTTACGCTTGAATCCTTTGTTCTCAATCAAAGTTTTTTAATCACATGTGGATGAATATATTTTTGGCAAGAAACTACTAAAGCTTGGACTCAATTGAATGATCAGAATTGATTAGGAACAATGTGTCATTGTTTAGTGTAGATCGTGTGTTAATGCTTGGTGAATTGCATGTAATTTACAGTGTGTTAGTTACTCGATTTACTGTGTGATGATTAATTCAATCATAGTGTAACGATATTTTGAGTTGATAGTTTGTCTTATGTTTGATTTCATAGTAACACTTAATTTGGATTTATTTTTGGTAATAGTTAGCTAAATTGAAGTTGTGTGTTATTTAATTGCTTAGGTTGATTTCGATTTAGGAATCCATAAGTTATGTGTCCCGGTGGTAAGCATGCTTTCAGTGGAATATTACATAGGGAATAGTTTGAGTTATTTTGTAAGGTATTGTTCAGTTTACTTTTGAATTGTAGCACCTTCGGGATTAGTTTTGCATAATGATTTTTGAATGTAGTTGTTCAATTGATTTGAGAACATATCTTGTGATAGTTTCCAATATTATTTCTAGATGAGTTTTCGAGTGAGATCAATATAATTAAGAATGATTTAAGTTATGACCGTGAAATAGATTTTATTATTAATGATTCAGATTGCATAATGAAGTAGGTATCCTCACTTTAGAAATTCATGGCGTGATTGTCAAAAATAGAGTGTGAGTATTTTGTAGTTAATTTTTCACTAAGTCTACATAGGATAAGTTTGGATCTAAAATGGAATGCATTTCAACTCGAAGTTTACGAATCTCAATTGACAATTTAAATTTAGGGAATTTTATGACATATAAAATCCCTAATAGAAGGTGAGGCTCAATATCTCTTCATTAAAGGGGGGACATATGTGGATTAGCCCAAGCTTCTTCCAAAAAATTGTTCACATTGAGAAAGTAAGATAATGAAAGAAGGAGGATATGCGTGCATAAATACACCCAACAAAAATTATTACTTATAGGTGAAAATACATGGAATGCAAAGCAGCACTAGAAAAGAATCATAAAAGGCTTAAAAAGCACTTTTGGAAGCTAATAACAGTTAAAATGACACTTTTTCTGTAAAAAGTGAGATAAAATAACACTTTTGAAATGAAAAGCAAAAACTGAGAAACATAACTAGAAAAGCAAGGCAATTGAGATCAAAAGCTCCTTCTACTCATGAGGGTAACTAGAGCTCCAAGGATGACTATGAGAATGATATATAGGATGAATTCTTATATAGATGAGAACACACAAAGTTAGGGTTATGGTTTTGGGTGTGCATGCCTAAAATCTAGAAGCTAAATATAGAAAACTAACACATGTAAGTCAATCAATTTGGAACACATGCCATACTACCATCTAGAAGTGTGTGTGGGTATCCTTGGGAAGTGCACACTTCTTAATTTCAAGGAATACATACTTTATTGTAACTAGGAGCTGTGCAGTTTGTTATCACTACTCCAAATCTCCAAGGTTGAGGAAGAGTCCAGCTGAGGTAACCACAGACCAACCTTTTGACTTGGTAGCTAGCCCTACCAAGCCGGAGGGGCTCTCTCCAAAGAATCACAGCCAGGAGGGCTGGATGGATTAAGCTTTTAGGCTAGGTATAAAGTGCAGAGGTTGTTTTAATTTGATTTGATGGGGTTGTTGGATGAGGGTATTAGGTCAAAGAGGCTAGGTATAAAGTGTAGAGGTTGTTTTGATTTTATTTGATGGCATTGTTGGATGAGGGTATTAGGTCAAAGAGGCTAGGTCAGGGAAAATCAGATATGATTGCAAACATTCAAAGGGGTAAGGTAGGCCAGAGGCCTAGCACTTAAAAGGTAATTTGGTGATATGGGTTAAGGCTGATGAGGAGTTAGGAAGAGCATAGGAGATGTATTCTTCCTAAACTAAAGAAACAATGGACAAATTATGATAAATTTCCTGAAACATAGCATGATCAAACATGTATTCTGCTTATCAACTTGAAAGTGATCATACAGTCAACATGAAATGGAATATGGAGAAACAATACATTCATACAAATCAAGCTAAGGAAAAAACAATGCTAGACACCCATACTGTAGGTATCCCAAGGAAATAGTTGCAGCTCATCTATTAATACTAGCCAAAATCTGATATAATAGTGTCTTCGATCTCTAGTACAACATCCAACTGAGTCCAACCTTTGAAAAGACTAAAAAGTACAAGATATAGGCCTCAAAACAAACTCCGCACAGCCTCGGGGGTCAAATCCATGAGAGGAGGAGAGGTTCCATTAAAATCTAAACTACTAGCTAGAGTGTACGGTGGTCAAAGTGACTCATCCCTAATTACAAGTTACACCTCATGTAGTCTATTTACCTAATGTATTTACCCTAAGTAATAGTAAAAAGACCATAATTACATTTACAACTTCAATTACATCAGTAAAATTTTGATTTCTAAGCATGAGAATAAAATCTGGAGAAAAACAGTGAAAAATAAGGCAACTAGTCCCATGCACGGTGCCAGTGATCTATGTGCAACACCTTTGGTTTGTGTGCAGTGCCATATTCCAGCTGAGTTTGGAAGGGGTTCCCGATGTCCAAATCAGGCTCAAGATAGCTCATTAGAAATAATATCCTATTTACTTTCCAGATGTGTATTTAGTTTGCAGAATGGAGCTAAGTTTCCCTGCCTAAAAGTGTTTCTCCAAAGATTGCTTCTGTGTGTAAAGCCTTGCTGACAAAGAGGGTAGAAAGGTTATTTTTAAGGTGTTTTTGGCCATTTCTCCCTGTCAGATTGCCCAATTTTGGTGTGCAAATAGTCAAAATTGCATTCTTACTACCTTTTGAATCCAATGGTGGTCTTGGTTTTTCATTTGGAGGCCTCTAGAAGGTACAAAACCCTTAGGTTGTTACGCATAGGTAAGTCCAAATGTGCCAAAAACTGTCAAATCTTGCACAAAACCCAAAAATTGCCCCAGAAACTTGTCAAAATTGATACATGAGTTGTTGATGAAGTATGTAAAGCATGGAAAGAGGCCTTAGCAAAGATATCAAGTTCTCTCTTCTCCTTTTTCATATTTGATCTCTACCTGAACCTCTACTTCTGACATCTTTTCTTTTACCTTTGAGTACCTATCTTGTTGATGAAGAAGGAAGGTCCCCTCCACAATCTATGGGGCAAACACCTACTAATGACCTCTCTGATAAGTATATGCCAATGTGGCAAAATCTTCCCTCTCAGGCTTGATGACCTCAACTCTGCTAGGTGACCATGTATGATCATACAATGGTGATGATGATGGTGAAATAGGCTAAGGTGATGGAGGGATAGATGTAGTGGGCTAAGATGGAGGCGGTATCTCTTCAGCATGATGATCAATGGGATGAGATGAAGAAGACATATCTTCAGCGTGTGGAGCTTGTGGAGTAGTAAAAATATTATTGGAAACAAAAGTGTCCCACGAGATGTTCGGCTGATTAAGATGACTGAGGACAATGATCTTGATCAAAGAGTGATGAAATAGGTTGTTCATTTGTTGATCATACCTTTTTTCCTAAATTGTGTATGCCATTTTCTCAATGCTCCTGAACTAATAATAAGGAATATTGAAGATTCTGACTTTTGTGAAGTCCATGAGCAATTTTATATTGTATGTGTAGAGTTTGCAAAATCTTCCTTCACAAGTGAAGTACTTCAAGATGATTTTCATCATGGGAGAATATGTATCAAGAAGGTGGCTAAAAGGGAAGAATCTCTTTCTCTCATTTCCATAACAAGGCTTAAATACAACTCATAATAATGATGATCTAGGTTTTGAGCTTTAAACCACCTTTAACCCAAATTAGGTATTCTAGTAGCAGTAGCAATAATGGCTAAGGATATGGTGAAGGTTACACTAGCAAGGGTCACTTGATTGTCCTTAAGATTTGAAATGAAAACTCTAGTCAAAATAGCATGGCTTTGAACTCTTTGTACCATCACACAAAAATAAAAACATCCCATATGCTTGAAACAAGTGACTGTCATGGGTGAGCCCATTAGTTCTCTAGTGTTGGTAGGCTCAAACCTCAATATTCTTCCTCCTTTGTGTGGCCTTCTTTCTTCTATGTCTTCCTCCTCTAAAAATATCTATCTTCTTCCTCCATTATGTGTTTTTGTTCTTTTTGCTTGAAACCCTAGCAATTAGGAAATGGGAGTGGGAATGGGGTAGGAAAAATTTATGGACTGGGGGAAGGGAATAGGGAACTTTAGGGAGGTGATAGGGGATTGAAATATTTATGGGATTTAGGAACTGGTATTTTATTACAGGTATGCAGTATCATTGCCTAGGACTTAGTGTTTAAGGAAGAATAAATTAGGGATAGGGATTTAGCAATAAAGGGCTAGGGATAGGGTTTAATATGATTTGGGAAGGATAGTAGGGTCTCAGGAACGATTTTTGAGGTGTAGGAACCAAACTAGGGTGTGCAAGTCTTAATAATTCCAAATTCACACAGGAAGCTTCAGAGCATGAATTGATGACTTGTGAAATGTAAGGAAGGATGGAGAGGGCCTTACTTACTTGCTAGGAGGTTAAGAAATCATGTGCCAAAGGTTTGGAGTGATTTCATGAGTTTGAAATCTTATAGACAAAGTTTGACAGGTGTGCAGTGCCTTTGATTCATGCACAGCACCTGTCTGCTCTATGAGCAATGCCTTTGGTGTGTGCATAATGCCGAATTCAAACCAACTTTTGAGTGACTTCCTAGAGTCCAAATTGATCCCATGATAGCTCTTTGGAACTATATCTCTCTTTTCTACATAATGGACCTATAAAGAACTAAATATGATCAATTATAGACCCTCAAAAATCAATTCTTCCAAGAATGGTCAAAAAGTGCAGAAAGAGGGTGAAAAAATGAAGTGTGCTCTTGCAGGAAACATTTGGAGGTCTTCCGCAGTGCTAAATTGAGCGCATGACATATCATTGGAAAGTGCTTTCTATCTAACTAGCATTTGACTCATCAAGCAAGTCATTTAGACACTCTAGCTTGGAGAAATATTGATTTTCCCAAGGTCGCTTCATAAGTGCATGAAACCTCTTGTAGCACCTATATGTTTTACATTTCTCCAAAACCATAACACTGTTGTAAAAATGAAGGAGGTTTTTCATACTTAGCCTTGTATGGACAAAACCTCTCTCACTTTTGTCAATTTCATGTCTGTTTGATTACAAATATACTATGAAGAAAAACTGGCCCTATGTGTGGCAAATGATTTGTCCCTCAGAATGACTTCATGAAAAATTATGGAAGACATGATGTTTATGAGTTATTTGACTTTTCTTTGATGAAGTTGGCAGCTTAAGAATAGTACTTATTAAATATGATGAACGTAAAATTACATTATGAAATAAGCATTTCTCTTTACAAATCATCTTCACATGGTGAAGAGATGTTATTTGATCACCCTTTACTTGTTGGTCTTATGCAATGGAATGGAGTTTTATTGGATCCTTGGAAACCCTAATGACCTAGTGAAATGTTGAAAAACCCTAAAGACCTAATGAGACCTTGAAGGATTGAATTTCAAGATGACATGACAGATGTGATGGCATGAGGTCATTAAATTTATGGATAATGGATACTCAGCAAGGTTAAAATGAGCTAGCAAGGGGTAAATTTCTAAAAGGAGTAAATGAAACCCTGATTCAACCTTCAATGACCAAATTTTTGCATGGCAACCTAGTGGAATAACACAAATTTTAGAATGGGAACTTAATATGATTTGAAAAGAGGAATTTTTTATCACTGATGGCAATATGCAAATACTGACACTAAGATAGTCTAATGGCTCAAGAGATTGCACACTTCGATATCTCAATGGAGTGCATAGTTCGCTGTGACAAAGAAGTATGCAATTTGTTGCCATTTGTTGATGGCGTAGTTTCTTGTCACAAAGGTTTGTGCACTTTACTCTAACAAGAATTTGTGCAGATGACTATAATGTAGGATTGCGTACTCTCAAAGATCAAGGTATGCAATCAATGTCATCAGTGCATTATGTAGCTTGTTTTCTGAAAAGTGCTTAGTATTTCTTTCAAATTTGTGTAGCTATTGTCGACAAGGACTGGTTTTCATCATGGAATGCCCTATAGTTGTTTGACAGAATTTAAAGTTAAGGTATCACAAATTTATCATGATAGAGTAAGTGGTTGTGACACTTAGTCATCTAAATCATTCTCCTTTAGTTGGCCAACAACATTTGGCATCCTTTAGGCATCATATTTGTTGATATATTATTTATTTGCAAGTTATGTATGACATGTTGGAGATATGTATTCTACCCTTTTATCTATGCATTAAGTAATTATGGATGTCGATGGTGATTGGGATATCATTGTTGACTATCTTGAAGTGTGATTTTGGCTACATGTCCCTTCTAATTCCAAGGTAGTGTCATGGTGGGACTATCAAATCACAACAATGGGAACCACAACTGTGAAACTTGAGAACTAGGAGGAAGCCTTTACACATCCAGATTTCTACAAGGAAGACTAAAAAGTGAAATAGATCATTATGATTAGCGGTCAACCACACAAAAACAATGTCACCGAGGTCCATTTGTTGGGCTGCATATTGTCACCATTATAGTTGGACCACAAGCATTAGAGGGTATCTCTATCCTCAAATCTTTATCCATCATTGTTATGGGTCATCCACAAACCTGCAGTTATGGATTGACCTCACAAAACCCTTTCCATCGAAGTCCAATTCCTAGGCCACACATTGTAAGTATCATAATTGGCTCATAATCATTACAAGGTATCTTTATCCTCAGATCTTCATTCATCATGATTACGGGTCATCTGCAAACTTGAAGTTATGGGCCAACCACATAAAACTGTTCTATTCATTAGATCATGTCCAACAAAATTTTCTGAGGGAAATTTATGCAATCGGGACCATTTCTTCTTAATGGGGGAGGAATAATCTGAATGGAAAGTCGCATCCACCCATGGTAGTTACCCATGGTATCTTCTCATGGTAATTACCCATGGTATATACTCATGGTAATTACCCATGTATTGTAACTAAAAAGGCTATAAATTTGGGCCTCACTTTGTAAAGGGTAGATTGGTCCACCCAATGTAGCTAGAACAATTTCCCTTATTTTAATAAAATGGCTCCTTATGCATTTTTATCTTCTCTTGTGGCTTTTTTAGCTCTCGATTACCCACATCCAAATAGTTTGGACATTTTAGCTCATTATTGTTTAGCTTCCTATACAAGCATCATTAAGATAATTGAATACAATTACATATCAATGGAGATTTAGGGCTCACATGTTACAATGTGGTTACATAGACACAAATAATTCTAAATCTATCTTGACACATTTCTTGAGATGAGGCATAGATTGACCCATCATAAAAATTCCCTCCCTTGAATGTTAATCACTACAAAAGTTTGGACACTAAGCCCACCTTAATATAATGGATAATTCCCTCCCTTCAATTATAACTACTACAAAATTGTGGATACCAAGCCCAACTAAATACAATGGCTAAATTGACCTATAAAGATTTTACAATAGAAAAAATGCAGAATTTAGACCAATCTACCATGATTTCAGATTGACCTCACAAGAGTAGTTTCAATGTCAATGAATGGCAAGTAAAACAACATTAATCTACCAAATGCATCATTTTATCTCAAGTCGAAGTTTTTTAGTAAGAGAAATTCAAAACTAACCCACATGTTCTACCCTAGTAATACTGATCGTATAAAAATTTGTTTAGTACCATCACTTATGAAACAATCATCAATATAATCCTTAGTTACATTAGCATGGGCACAAATATATATATATGAACAAGTCACATGTTAATAATGGATTATTACACTTTTTTAATTATTAATTTCACACTCTTAAAATAAAATATTTACAATACCATGATATATTTCAAATAAAATCTATAAAACTTTGTCATAGGTGACAATCCTAGTACAATAGTGGGTATCCTAAAATTATATAAGCAAAAAAGTATATATTTAAAAAAATACCATAACACATTTATAAGTAATTAGTTATGAGATTTTATTATAAATTCATCCCATAAAAGAATGAAAAATATAAATGCATCCAAACCTTATATAAATATAGCAAACATTTGCATTTTCGTGATGTTAATATTTCCCCATTTTTAAACATTATAAGTCAACAAAAAAAAAGAGTACACTCATACACTACTATATTAGGAGCCTACCATATACCATAAACCAAATCTTCCATGTTACATGTAGACTAACTTAATATCATATGATTTTGAGAAAAATATAAACATGAAAATCTAGATGATTAGTATATATATACATTTGTATTTTCATGATGTTAAATATATTTCACATTTTTAAAATATTATAAGTTTAAAAAAAAAATGATACACTCAAACACTAGTGTATTAGGAGCTCACTATATATTTTAAACTAAATTTTCTATGTTACATGTAGATGTACTTAATACTATATGATTTTGAGCAAAATATAAACATATATATAATTGTATATGTATTTAGTTTTAATAAATAAATAAATAATAACATCGAAAAATTTATTGTAAAATATAGTATTGTACAAAATATTGAAAAAAATAAACACTAAAAAAAGATAAAATGTAATTAAATTTAAAAATAATCAATGAAATTCAAAGTTAATAGATATTGCATCATATTTGTTCTCAAAGAAAAAGTCAATAAAAATGATTAAATGCCTAAAAATAAAATTATTAATTTGTAACTTAGTACTCAATTAAATTTAAAAAGAAGATGACAAAAAAATATAAAATGATATAATTAAATTTAAAAACAAATATGAATAAATCAGTGATAAATCATCTATTTTTTAAGCAAGGATTAAAACATCATTAAATTCAAAACAAAGTTTAGAAAACAAAAAAATCATTAAAGTAAAAAAAAAAATTAGAAATATAAAATGATATAATTAAATTTAAAATCAAATATGAATAAATTAGTGATAAATCATCTATTCTTTTAAGCCAGGGTTAAAACATCATTAAATTCAAAACAAAATTTAGAAAACAAAAAAATCATTAAAGTCAAAAACAAATTTAGAAATACGTGAGAATCTATAACTGACAAATTGACACATTTAGAAAAGCAATGAAACATTTTACTGGAAAAAGTGTGGATACTATCCGTTGGCAGAAAAGCATCCAACAAGTTAACCGTTCCTAGATGTGAGTAATCCACATGGAAGGATATATATATCAACTCTTTCTCCATTTATGTTCTGTTTAGATTATTTATAAGATTAACTCTTCCTACATTATTCATAAGATTAATCTAAAATTTAGTTTAGTGTATAACTTTTTGATTGCGAATATTTTAAATGTAGACAATCATATGTTGGGAGAACTGAATGGAAGGATAGATTAGCATACGCTAGGCTAGGATAGGTTAGGATAGGTTGAGGTAGAATAGGCTAGGCTAGGGCAGGGTAGTGTAGGCTAGGGTAAGATAGGCTAATGTAGGGTAGGCTAGGTTAGGCTAGTGTAGGATACGGTAGGCTAGGGTAGTTTAGGCTAAGGTAGGTTAGGCTAGGGTAGGCTAGGCTAAGGTAGGTTAGGCTAGGATAGGATGGGATAGGTTTGGCTTAGGTAGGCTAGCCTAGGATTACGATAAGGTATGCTGGGGTAGGCTAGGGTAGGATAGGTTATGCTAGGGTAGGCTAGGTAAGCTAGGCTAGGCTATGTAAGCTAGGCTAGGTTAGGTTATGCTACGTTAGGTAGGCCAAGCTAGGCTAGGCTAGGCTAGATAGGGTAGGGTAGGCTAGGGTTGGCTACGTAGGGTAGCATAGGCTAGGTAGGGTAGGCTAGGTTAGGTTAGGGTAGGGTAAGGTAGGGTAGGTAGGGTAGGTTAGGGTAGGTTAGGTAGGCTACGGTAGGCTAGGCTAGGCTAGTTAGGCTAAGCTAGGCTAGGGTAAGATGGGCTAAGCTAAGCTAGGTAGGCTAGGATAGGCTAGGCGAGGCTAGGCTAGGTTGGGCTAGGCTAGGCTAGGGTAGGCTAAGGCAGGCTAGGCTAGGCCAAGCTAGGGCAGGCTAGGCTAGGCTAGGCTAGGGAAGTCCACGCTAGGCTGGGCTAGGGCAGGCTAGGCTAGCACAGGATAGGCTAGGGCAAGCTAGGTTAGGCTAGGGAAGGCCAGGCTAGGGCATGCTAGGCTAGGCTAGGGCAAGCTAGGCTAGGCTAGGGTAGCTTAGGCTAGGGTAGGGTAGACTAGGCTAGGGCAGGCTAGACTAGGCTAGGGCAAGCTAAACTAGGCTAGGGAAGGCTAGGCTAGGCTAGGGCAGGCTAGACTAGGCTAGGCTAGGCTAGAGTAGGCTAGGTTAGAGAAGGTCAGGCTAGAGTAGGCTAGGCTAGGCTAGGTAAGCTAGGGTAGGCTACTGTAGGTCAGGGCAGGTTAGGGTAGGCTAGGTTAGGCTAGGTAGGCTATAGTAGGCTAGGGTAGGCTTGGTTGGGCTAGGCTAGTGTAAGCTACGTAGGGTAGGGTAGTGTAGGGTAGGTCAGGGTAGGCTAGGCTAGGGTAGGCTATGGTAGGGTAGGAAAGGCTAGGGTATGCTAATTAGGATAGAATTGGGTAGGGTAAGATATGCGAGGCTAGGTTAAGGTAGAGTAGGTTAGGCTAGCATTAAGTTAAGGTAGAGTAGGTTAGGTTAGCATTAAGTTCAACTAATTATTTCAACAAAATATATATTGTGACAATATACAATTTATATACATTATAAACATGAAATCAATTTATAATATTAATAAAAGAATGACAACCCATTATGCCTTTTAAAGTGCAATTTTAAAAACTAAACATAAAGACATAAATTCTAGCAATTTTTATAAAAAAATACATTGTAACATTAGTATCTTTATGAAGTAATAACAACTCTGCAATATTTATATGCATGTTAAATAAATATACATTTTCATATTTATGAAGAGAAATATTTACATAAAAATAATAACCAATATAAATTAAATAATAAATTCATATTACCTTACATAAAAATATATATATTTTTTATCATAAACACAACTAAATGTAGTTTTATAATGAGGAACAAATAAACAAACATATGATTTAAAAAATATAAATTTATAATATATATACAAGAAACAAGTAAAATGAAAAATATATATATACTGACAAATAAATGCATTTTTTTATAAAATATAAAAGAGGCCATAAGAGAATTGTCGATTTTTTTTGTTAAATTTTTTCATATTGAAAAGCAATAATAATAGTAATGACTCGACTATAATAAAATAGATGAGGTTAAACAAAATGAAGCTTGTCACATACCCCGATAACCTCGCATGTAAAAGCAGGGAGTTAGAATTTTTTTTATACAAATTAACCACAAGTAATTATCCAACCCACAACTCCACAATTCCTCATTAACCATTAGATAGTACATCAAGGAAATTGCAATAACAAACAGTAAGTTGCATAACCATTAACCACCACCATGGTAGTGTAATAACATAAACTATCTCATGAATCCTTGCATCCATTTCATGATTTCCTTAACCATATTAGTTAATCACATACTTGGACATTATGATTATGCCATCAAATAAAGAAACATCAACATCAAGGATTCATCATCATCAAACTGACATAAAAGGAAATCACAACATTGAACACCAATATACCCTAGAAACCCCGTAGGATGAAAACCAGAAAATGTTTAATCCCATTATTAAACACTCATGGGGAATTTCACCCCTCACTCAATGGCTTATAAGAGATTCCATCCCTTAACCATTGTTATAAAATTATTACATTGAACTATCTTTACGCTGTCACATAACTAGCTAACAGCTAATACAATTTCCATGTAATCTTTTACTTACATATTGCCACAATGCAACATTCCTTGTGGCACGATTGTTCTAGCAATGTACGACCCTGCAACTCAAACTCATTTGCATGGACCATTAATCCTTTTCCTGCCACAAGGTTAAACATCATTGTCTTTTGGCACCTTCTGCCATTCTTTCCTGTCAATGTAGTCATCAACAAGCTTGGCAACAAGATTAGATACCATATTAATCAATCAATAAGCAACCTCTAAAAGAGATCTTTTAACATCTACTCATATGCATGAGCAAGCATGACATAATAACTAACTAGTACCTATATCCAAGTAAATACTTGTTCTACTTCCCACAATGCTTATTCACACTCATGCACAACTCTCCTAAGAGATCTAACTCATTAGTTCTACTAAAATGTATAACACAATGACCATTCTTTATGCATTCAATAGCCTATCATATCAACCATTATTTAATGTATGTAACACAAGTTTCCTTCTCGGAATTCTACCATCATTTTCTATAAACAGTTACATGCTTCTCTCTTATAAGGAAGTCATTATAACCTCATTTCTTATCTTTCTATATGTAGGTTTCTCATGTTTCCCTTTCAAGAATTTATTATAGATACCCATCTCTATGCATAAAAATCAAGAAACAGTAACAAGGATTACTTATGCATCCAAAATCAGGAAATCAACACAACTCATCTAACAAGACAATCTCTTCAAGAGATTATTGTTTTCAAGAAAGTTAACATGTTCACTTTCTCTATGTACACACAGACTCATATTTCCAAAGTCACAATAGCTACCTTTATGTGCATGGAACATGTGTTTCTTTTCCTAACAAAATTACTTTTACTTCAAGCACATAATCTTTCCATGGAACAGGTATGGATTTTTGGTTCTTGTATGAACACTATTCATATGTGCCTTTAAAGCAAAGAACCTCTATTTTTGTTTTCAAGAGATCTCCCATAAAGTCATTATTTTCATGCATGAAGAATGCACTCTTTCCTAAAAACAAACCATATTGATGTGTCTATATAACATACTCTTTCTTCAAGAAAGTTAGTATGATCACTTATGTGCCTAGAAGCACATTATTAGCAATTTCTATCATGCATGCAATGCATAACTATTTCACAAAAACTTCTAAATTAGCTAATATCCCAATGCAATAAAGCATATATCCCTTCTCAATAAAATCCAACTTCACTGCTATTTCTTTTATATGCATTCATTAAAATACCATCTTTACCAAGAAAACATATAAATTATTCAACCTTTTACTGCATGCATTAACATGTTTTTCTTTACCAAGAAAACATATAAAATAATCATCTTTTACCGCATGTGTTAACATATTTTCTTTACCAAGAAAACATATAAAATAATCATCTTTTACTACATGCATTAACATATTTTCTTTACCAGAAGACATATAAAATAATCATCTTTTACCACATGCATTAACATGTTTTTCTTCGCCAAGAAAACATATAAATTATTTAATCTTTCACTACATGCATTAACATGTTTTCCTTCACCAAGAAATAATATAAAATAATCATTCTTTTACTGCATGCACTAAGATTCTTTCTTTACCAAAAAATATAAAATATTCAATCTTTTACTGCATGCAATAAAATACTTTCTCTATATAAAAAAAAGAAAAGAAATGCAATTACTTATCTTATGCTGGTAGCCTCCTTGCCTCCATCACCTTCAACGCGGCGAAAGAACTTCCAGGTCCCATCACAGTGAACAAGAGCTCGCTTCCATTTGACATAAACGTGGCCGATTGGAACAATAGGCCCATAAACCATCAGTAATAACAAGTTTCCCACTAGTGATGTAGTTCTGGGCATGAAACCGTAAGTCTCATCACATATAATCGAGTACAAGGCCTATCGCAGACCAGTCCACAAAGTGTTTTTCACTATATAACAGAGTGTTTTTCACTACAAATCCCTGAGGAGCCGTCTCCCGAACTCCATCGAATACCAAATCTTGCCCTCTATCAATTCCCGTTGTAGATCTCTGGAGAAGAAGTGGCTTCTATACCATGTTATGGACACATACGCATTGCAATAGCAGCCACCAAAAGATTACCGTGAGTCCCTTTGTTGGAGAGAACTTATGCTTGCTCCCTCGGTCACAGTCGATCTCCCCGGTGAATAAAGAACGTTGAGGGAAGTTTCAAGAAATGAACCCTAACTAAAACGACAAAATGCTAAACTACATTAGTTATGAATATTTTATTTCACGTAAGGAATTGGCCGAACAATAATATCTGCCCTAATACTCTCTGGCCTAGCGCACCAAAAAAATGGCTTTGCAAGATCCGTTTCTCCCCGGCCATATCTTACAGTTATTACAGGTGTAGAGGACCAATGGGCTCCACGCACAATTCGCCAAAATATTCCCCTCAATTAGTTTTTACGAATAACAAGAATTAGTTTTTAAACTAATTCGTAATCTTTTAAATGAATTACTATTTACTCAACTGTATAATTTTTACACCGAGTTATTTAGGGATGTTACATACTCCCCCCCCTTAATAGGAACACCGTCCTCGGTGTTCATCACTCGTTGGAACTTTAGATTTTACTCATGGTATTACTATCTAAACCACACAAAATGAGATCCTTCCTCTTTTAAAATCAAAGATTTCATTCCAAGAAATGACAAGAAACAAAATAATAATGATATAATAATAAGAAAAATCAATAGTCATAAGCATTCATAACTACAGAAATATGCAAGTTCTAATTGCCAACACTTGGCCCTTATTCAAATTCAGAAACCCAAACTCTATATCAACTTACTATTACTTACCATCTACTCTGGAAATCATGAGCACTTTTGTGTAAGCATTTTAATAGTGGTTGAACAACCCATAAACCCTCCATGGTAAGTAATCCTGTAATGTATGATAAACAAATTCAATCTCATTAGTCATAATATTTGGAGTCAAATGAAATACTTTTAACTATCAATCAATTGTGCAATGTTAGATGATTTTAAATCACAGTACTTTTACAAGTACATTAAAGAGCTCATCACTGCTCCACATGCACACTGAATTAACTTTCACTAAAGACATCCACAGAGTACTTCTAAAAGTCCCAAAAGAGCCCCTAGCTCTCTAATCGTTAAAACAAGTCAACCACTGCATCAAGTGAAAATTATCTTAGCCCCTACTAATACGTTCACAACATTAGTAACACAATAAAGGAATTAAAATTTCTAATAACTCCTTATTGAGCACTAAGCTCATTTCATGTTAAATGTGCATGAAATTTTTACACATCTATATATGAAATTCATTTTTAACATAACATATAGCTAATTAGTTAATTTCTTTAGCTATGAGAACCACAATAGGGTAAATAATTCCTAACCCATAGGAACTAGTTTCCACAACCAGATCGAGTCATTTTCACATCCAGACAATTTCTTTGATAGAAACCTTACCAGATCTAACATGGAATTCCACCGGCCAACCAGCTCAAGAATTCTAGGGAGAGGAAATCTGGGCAGACAAGTACCATCAACCCTTCCAAGCAGGTAACTGCCATCAACCCAAATCTAGGCAAACAAGTACCATCAACCCCTCCGGGCAGGTAACTGCCATCAACCCAAGGCATTCTATCCTTTCACATCTATCTGCAACTGTCTGGCATGTTAAATTTCTTTGTTATCACTCTTTCCCAAAGTAATTTACATAATGAACCATATAATCATTATCATTAACCAAACAAACATGCATGTATACCATGCATCTACACTTAACCCTCAACATGGGTCCACAACATCTAGATTGTTAGGAAACACAATTGACATACATGTTCTATGCATTCTAGTTTCCAAGTAACACAATCATGCATATCATATAACATTATTCTTTCTCATTTATGATTGCAATTCTCATTGCAACATTTCACGTGACGAGTTTTCTTGTTTCCATTAAGCTACCACTACTTAATCCCATTAGCAACATTAGTTATACATATGCATCCTTTAACAAGTATTCACTTCCCTAATCTTTTAGTTTGCGGCACAATACTATCATGCATAAAAGTATAGGCAAATATTTATTACTGTGTAAATGCCTATGATAGTTGAGGTATCATTCTAAACATTTTCCAATTTCCCACAATGTATTGCCATCAATAGACCAATACAGGACGTAAGTACCACAATCACCTGTTTGCGAATTGTGATAAACGTAAATCAAATTCAATTCATGCACATAAATGCTATTAGTTAGTCAAACAAAACTAACCAATCACAACTACCAATCATCTTAATGAAACCATGGCAAAACTTAATCCAAATTAGTTATGACAATCAAGTCTCGCTACTTGACTAATTTCATATTTTCCATATCTAAAGGGGTTCTTCTAATGTCCTTTTAAAACAAATTTTCATCTATTCAAGGATGTTCCCCATAATTTATATTCATGCATTGGCTCATTAAGTTTCATTCATTGTAACTTCAATCTTGTTTAATAAATGCATCATTGTTATTGCCATATTTGCAAATCAAAAGTTGGTAGTTTGTTGTCACTTTCCTCAACGAGTGTTCAATATTGTTCTTAAGTATGAAAAAAGTTTTATTGTCTTTTATCCTCATCAGGAATCCAATGTCATGAACATAGTCATGCAACAACTTTATTGCTTACTACTCAAAGCAGTTTAAACACGAATCACACTTATCATGTTGAAAGTAGTGTACTACGTAAATAAATATGTGAATGGTTAAACTCATACCTAAGTTAATGCACACTTGTGGAGTACCTCAATTTCTTTTCCACTTACCAATTCCCAAAGGTGCCAGTGATGCAACCTTTAGCTCTAATACCACTTGTCACATACCCCGGTAACCTCGCATGTAAAAGTAGGGAGTTTGAATTTTTTTTATACAAATTAACCACAAGTAATTATCCAATTCACAACTCCACAATTCCTCATTAACCATTAGATAGTACATCAAGTAAATTGCAATAACAGACAGTAAGTTGCATAACCATTAACCACCACCATGGTAGTGTAATAACATAAACTGTCTCATGAATCCTTGCATCCATTTCATGATTTCCTTAACCATATTAGTTAATCACATACTTGGACATTATGATTATGCCATCAAATAAAGAACCATCAACATCAAGGATTCATCATCATCAAACTGACATAAAAGGCGATCACACCATTGAACACCAATATTCGCTGGAAACCTCGTAGGGTGAAAACCAGCAAACATTTAATCTCATTATTAAACGCTCGTGAGGGATTTCACCCCTCACTCAATGGCTTATAAGGGATTCCATCCCTTAACCATTGTTATAAAATTATTACATTGAACTATCTTTACATTGTCACATAACAAGCTAACAGCTAATACAGTTTCCATGTAATCTTTTACTTACATATCGCCACAATGCAACATTCCTTGTGGCACGATTGTTCTAGCGATGTACGACCCTGCAACTCAAACTCATCTGCATGGACCATTAATCCTCTTCCTGCCACAAGATTAAACATCATTGTCTTTTGGCACCTTCTGCCATCGTTTCCTGTCAATGTAGTCATCAACAAGCTTGGCAACAAGATTAGATACCATATTAATCAATCAATAAGCAACCTCTAAAAGAGATCTTTTAACATCTACTCATATGCATGAGCAAGCATGACATAATAACTAGCTAGTACATATATCCAAGTAAATACTTGTTCTACTTCCCACAATGCTTATTCACACTCATGCACAACTCTCTTAAGAGATCTAACTCATTAGTTCTACTAAAATGCATAACACAATGACCATTCTTTGTGCATCCAATAGCCTATCATAACAACCATTCGTTAATGTATGTAACACAATTTTCCTTCTCAGAATTATACCATCATTTCCTATAAACAGTTACATACTTCTCTCTTATAAGGAAGTCATTATAACCTCATTTCTTATCTTTCTATATGTAGGTTTCTCATGTTTCCCTTTCAAGAAGTTATTATAGATACCCATCTCTATGCATAAAATTCAAGAAAAAATAACAAGGATTACTTATGCATCCAAAATCAAGAAATCAACACAACTCATCTAACAAGACAGTCTCTTCAATAGATTATTGTTTTCAAGAAAGTTAACATGTTCACTTTCTCTATGTACACATAGACTCATATTTCCAAAGTCACAATAGCTACCTTTATGTGCATGCAACATGTGTTTCTTTTCTTAACACAATTACTTTTACTTCAAGCACATAATCTTTCCATGGAACAAGTATGGATTCTTGGTTCCTATATGAACACTATTCATATGTGTCTTTAAAGGAAAGAACCTCTATTTTTGTTTTCAAGAGATCTCCCATAAAGTCATTATTTTCATGCATGAAGAATGCACTCTTTCCTAAAAAGAAACCATATTGATGTGTATATATAACATACTCTTTCTTCAAGAAAGTCAGTATGATCACTTATGTGCCTAGAAGCACATTATTAGCAATTTCTATCATGCATGCAATGCATAACTATTTCACAAAAACTTCTAAATTAGCTAATATCTCAATGCAATAAAGCATATATCCCTTCTCAATAAAATCCAACTTAACTTCTATTTCTTTTGTATGCATTCATTAAAATACCATCTTTACCAAGAAAACATATAAATTATTCAATCTTTTACCGCATGCATTAACATTTTTTTCTTTACCAAGAAAACATATAAAATAATCATCTTTTACCGCATGCATTAACATATTTTCTTTACCAAGAAAACATATAAAATAATCATCTTTTACTGCATGCATTAACATATTTTCTTTACCAAGAAAACATATAAAATAATCATCTTTTACCGCATGCATTAACATGTTTTTCTTCGCCAAGAAAACATATAAATTATTTAATCTTTCACTACATGTATTAACATGTTTTCCATCACCAAGAAACAATATAAAATAATCATTCTTTTACTCCATGCACTAAGATTCTTTCTTTACCAAAAAATATAAAATATTCAATCTTTTACTGCATGCAATAAAATACTTTCTCTATATAAAAAAAAATAACTGCAATTACTTATCTTATCCTAGCAGCCTCCTTGCCTCCATCACCTTCAACGCAGCGAAAGAACTTCCAAGTCCCATCACAGTGAACAGGAGCTCACTTCCATTTGACATAAACATGGCCGGTTGGAGCAATAGGCCCATAAACCATCAGCAATAATAGTTTCCCACTAGTGTTGTAGTTATGGGCATGAAACCATAAGTCTCATCGCATCTAATCGAGTACAAGGCCTATCGCAGACCAATCTACAAAGTGTTTTTCACTATAGAACAAAGTGTTTTTCACTACAAATCCCCGCGGAGTCATCTCCTGAACTCCATCGAATACCAAATCTACCCATCTATCAATTCTCGTTGTAGATATCTAGAGAAGAAGTGGCTTATGTACCATGCTATGGACGCATACGCATTGCATTAGCAGCCACCAAAAGATTACCATGAGTCCCTTTGTTGGAGAGAACTTATGCTTGCTCCCCCGGTCACAGTCGATCTCCCCGGTGAATAAGGAACGTTGAGGGAAGTTTCAAGAAATGAACTAACTAAAACAACAAAATGCTAAACTTCATTAGTTATGAATATTTTATTTCACGTAAGGAATTGGCCGAACAATAATATGTGCCCTAATACTCCCTGGCCTAGCGCACCAGAAAAATGGCTTTGCAAGATCTGTTTCTCCTCGGCCATATCTTACAGTTATTACAGGTGTAGAGGACCAATGGGCTCCATGCACAATTTGCCAAAATATTCCCCTCAATTAGTTTTTATGAATAACAATAATTAGTTTTTAAACTAATTCATAATATTTTAAAAGAATTACTATTTACTCAACTGTATAATTTTTATACCGAGTCATTTAGGGATGTTACAAAACTAAAAAAAAAAAAACATAATAATAATTTAGTGGGAAAAAAATGAATATATAATCTCGATATAATAAAATAAAATTAATAATGGAGAAACTATTAATCTAGTTTGCAATAAATGTGAATGATAATATTACTTCAGATAGTGAATAAATGCTAAATGTGTATGAATATATTGTGAAATAAAGTTGAAGTGTTAAATAGGCTCTATCTCACTATCTATCTCTCTCTCAGAGTGTCTCTCAATCATTCTCTCTGACTCTTACTATGTGTCTCTCTCACTCTCTCTATATTGTACCATTCTCTATCTCTCTCTCTCTCTCTCTCTCTCTCTCTGTCAATCACTCGCCGTCTCATTATTTGTCTTACTCTCTCTCTTCCCCCATCTCCCTCTCTCTCTCTCTCTCTCTCTCTCTTTAAGTCCTCCTCCTTTCCCCCCTCTCTCCATCTCTCTTTCCCTCCATCTCTTCCTCCATCTCTTGATTTATTTCTGTCACTTGCTCTCCCTCTCTCAGTGTATCCCAATATTTCTCCTTCTCACTCTAAGAATGTCTCTCTCACACAATCTCTCTTACCTTATATCCTTCTCTCCCTCCCTCTCCTCTCACTTTCACTCTCATTCTCACTTCCTCTCTCTCTCCCCCTCTCTCACTTTCAATATTTATTTCCCTCTCTATCCCCCTCCTCATAGCTCTCTCTCCCTATATCTCATGATCTCTCCGACTCCACCTCTCACTCTTCATCTCTTTCATTCCATGTCCCACTCTCTCTCTCTCTCTTGATATCGCCCCTCACCACCCTCCCTCTCTCTACCCCTTTCTTTATGTCCCTTGAACTCCTTCCCTCTCTCCCCTCTTTCTCTCTTAATCCCTCTCTCTCTTCTTATCTCTCATCCTTTCTCTCATTCTCTCTCCCCCTTCCCCTCCCTTGACTCTCTCTCTCCCTTAACATCTATTTCGGTCTCCCAGAGTCTCTCTCAATTATCTCTAGCACATTCAAACCTCTACCTCTATATCCCTCTATATCATAATCCCTCTGTATCACCATCATTGCCTCCCTCTCTCCCTCCCAAGCCTAAAACTTTTATCTTTCATCTAATTTTGAAATTGACTTCACTTAGCATTACTCAGCATTAGGTAAAAGTAATTCTTTCAACAAAATTATATGGTGACAATATACACTTTTATATACATCATAAATATCAAATTGATTTTACAATATTAATAAAAAAATCACAACCCATTATGTCATTTAATGTGCAATTTAAAAAATTAAAAATAAAAAAAATACAATCTAGCAATTTTTATAAAAAATACATACTTCACTTAACATTACATAGCATTAAGTGAAACTAATTCTTTTAGTGAGAACATACAATTTTATATTATAAACATGAAATTGATTTTATAATATTAATAAAAATTCACAACCCATTATGCTATTTAGAGTGAAATTTTAAGAACTAAAAATAAAGACATAAATTCTAGTAATTTTTATAACAAAATACATTGTAACATTAGTATTTTTTATAAAATAATAATAACCCTCCAATATTTAAATGCATGTTAAATAAATATACATTTCTATATTTAATAAAAAGAGATTTACATAAAAATAATAATTGTGGGAAGGAATGAGGTTTTGGAAAGCATCGAAGTAAGTTCTTGAACGATCAATGACAACATTTTCATTTGTTCTTGTTTTGATATAAGAGGGTGAGATCAGACCAAAAAAAAATCCTTGGCCAAATGCTAAAGAAATTAACCCTAATGAAATGTTGTAGAAATGAAAGGACTAGGGTTTTGATGGATTGAATGAGTGGAGTAGAACAAGGAGTGAATAATAATAAAATGTACTGGAACTAATGGGTTTCATCATGAAAAAGGTGTGTTAAAATATAATAACATAGATAAATATTGAACTCAAATCAAGAATGATTAGATGAAATATAATTAACATAGATTAAAGTAAATTGAAATAAAGAAAGTTTTTTCTAAAAATAATGAAAAGCTATCTAAAATTAGAAATCTAGATATGACAGAGATGCGAGTTAAACAACTTCGGAGTCTCAATATAATAAAATTAGACAGTTTTAAACAAAACTACACTGAAAATAATAATGTACAAACTGCATTAAATTGCATTTAATTTTGTAAAAACAGATGCCTTTGTATTTGTAAAATCAATTTGCTTACCTTTCATTGGATAACACAACAACCTTAAATTTGAACAATAGAACCTCAATTGTGCGCAATAAGAAGATGGTGGAAGGAATTGAGAGTCACAATTTGAAAATCCATCAAAATCATCTGGCATATTTTATGAACTAGCTTGGCCATGTTTTTGAAATGGTAGGTTTCTTGAAGGAGCAATTTCTGGTTGAGCAACAACCACCTATTGAAACATAGTAGGCCCAGATCACCGAAACAGATCAAGGAATTTAACCATCAAATTTTCTATTAATTTTGAGTTAACTCAAGTCTCACGGAATATTTTATTGCTTGGCCAAATAAGCACTGCTCCATAGAACAAACACCGCTACACAGAATGGACGAAGAATGAGCAGTGAAGTTTGACTGAAGTCCAATAGAATGGCTTCATCACCATCTAAACACATAGATGCATACATGTCAAATCCACTACAATAGATTCATGAATATGTAAACACACAGATGCATATGCATTAAGGTCTTGAAGAATGCATTGAACCCATACAACTAATTGTAGTGGTTGTATGAGCTATGCACAAACTATTGTAATGGAGAGTCTATTGTTGTTTTCACAATCCTTCTTCTCTTTGCTTTTCTATCAACTCATTAGCTTTTGCGCTTTCTTGCTTTTTGTGACATTTTTGCCTTTTTGTGGTTAGAATCATTTTTTTCTTGCTTTTTGCTTCTGAGTTTTTTTGCTTTATTATAACCAACAAGATCATCGGTTATTTCTTTTTTGTACTTTCTTGATTTTCTGGTGGTTTGTTTTATTTATCTGCATTTTTTGGACGCTCTTGGTTTGCTTGATTTTTTATTTTTCTTTCTTGATTTTTTGGACCGTTGTTTTTTGTTTGTTTACTTATTTATTTATGATATAAATATAATCAATATATATTATTTATTTTTAATGTAGATATAACATATAAAAAAATTTATTTATTGATTCAATGTTTTGTTTTTTGTTTTATTTTGTTTTAAATTAATTTTAATTTCAATTAATCAAATATCAAGAAAATAAATAAAATATATTTTTCAAATATACAAAAGAAATTACAATTTACCATAAAAGTATTGTTATTTTTTAACTAGTATATTCAATCATTATTATTATTTAATTTATGTTATTCTATATTATTAATTTCAATTTTTTATTGAAATTTGAAATTTTTTATTTTTATACATATTAAATGTCCCATTACTAGAATTGGCCATTTTAATCATTCTTTAATTAATCATTTTGATATTATGGTTTAAATTGAAAGATACCAACATATTCTTATCCTCCCCACCAGGGTTGGAATTTGGATTCCTCTTTACCCATCATACAATTTTTTTTTTTACGTTTTAGGTCTTTACATTGCCCTTCAAGAAACTATGTTTAAAACTTTGCCCTTCCAAAGGTGATGTTTTGATAATAAATTGATCTTTCACTAATAAAGGTTTCATTGAATACACATATCTATCATAAGAAAAGAAAAAACAAAATGACCATAACACATAAATGACTTATTGAATTCTCAAATTTGGTTTGAAATTATATGGAACACTCACAATAAAATCTCCATAACTATGAAACCAAATGTCCTTGACTCAGACATGCCATAACATGATATTACTAAGGGGATCTTATGGGGCATATAAGATGACCAACAAAGTAAACCAATGAGATGAACTATCATCTACATCCTCTCTATGATCAGAATCACATGGAATCAATGTGAGGGTCCACCGTGAAGAGTTTGTAGTCAAGTAAGTATAATGTATAAAAAGTGTTTTAGTATTTCATAAGCTTTATGAGCCACATCTTTCAAATATTTTAAGTGATATGTTGAGACACTCGATATCCAGTGTAGAGTGTAGTTGAAGTGACACTTCCACTGTTCCATAGGTGATATTGTGACATAGGATAACTTTCATAAGTGAGTGGTGAGTCAGTGACACTATGACAGACCTCTGGGCTAAACAATCCAATAAAGGTAGGTGTCCAATACATTCAGGGAGAGCAAGTGGGAACAAGCAATATTGTGGTCCAAAATTATTGTGAAAAGGAAAATGTTTTGTTCTTTTAGCTATGTAGGTTCGATGATGCACTAACACACTCATGGATTGATTGTTTGGTTCATTCAAGTGAGAATTTTAATGATGTTTGCATAAGAGATAGATACATATTCATTAGATTTCAAGGAAAGTATTTGGACTTGGATTCTAATCCGACATACCCTAATCAAATGAGCAAATTATTAGTTATTCAATGACATTCCTTCTAAGGAGTATGAATATTCGTGCATGGCTTTTGCTTTAGCTCATCATGCTAATGATGTTGAGTAGCTTATCCTCTTCTCAGGTAGCGACGACACCCTTGGGTATGAACATTGGATGATATTCGATTAATTGTTAACAACGAGTCCAGGAGCTCCACACTCAACTTAAATCTTAAAATGTTAACAACTATTTCCGCATGCCTATATATATATGTGTGTGTGTGTGTGTGTGTGTGTATTTCCCAAAATAATCATAAACAATAATATATTCCATTGTCCAGATGACTTTCCCAACAGTAAAACTATTTAGTCCAGTAGACTAATAAAATACATTGTACTTATATAACATAAAATACATTGTATGTATATAACAGTAAACTACTAAATCTATGAGAACATTTAACCACATTGCACCACCTGATAATCAGTTTGGTCCTATTGTCTATAGAACCATTGCATGCCCTTGAAACACACACACACACACATATATATTAACAAATCACCAATATGTTTCTAACCTATGGAACAAATGTTTACTAACTGAATAGATCTATTAAAGTCTCGGTAATTATATTACAACACATTCATAATCTATTTAGTTTAGTAATTTCTAAGAAGTATGATCATTCATTGATCTAGTCTAATCAAATCTATTCAGCTTCTAATAGAATTATTTTAATAAAATTATCAAACATTCCTTAATGACTTCTAATTTAATATGTATAAATTTCCTGTTACTTACAACAATTAAGATACATAATAAACTACTCAACAATAAGTCAATTATGACCATTAAATACTTTAGAACATTGAAATTTAGACTTGAAAAATAGTTTTTATTAACAACTCAGAACACAATACTTTAAATAAAATCACTAGCAGAGTACTTGGAATGGAAATTCACACCAGCTCTCCACCCATCCTAGAATTGTTTCCTCCACTTCACCCTTGAGGTGAGAACTCCTTGCCTAAGAATCAACTCCCCTATTGATTCTCCTCAAGTATTAAATACTTGTCTTCCATGATAAAGTTTTTTTTTAGCGGTGTCTCACTTTTGTGGATATTCTTATCCACTTGTCAAGGCTCTTCCCATAAAATCTCACATTTCTCTCCCGTGATGCTTTTATGTTTTTCCCAAGCTTAGCATCTTTCTCCAGCTAAACAACTTAATGGATATTTATGTCCCATTAATTAAGCTTACTGGGAATTTGATTTAGAATTCTTATCATGAAAGAATTATCCAATCTCATTCAACAATGAGATTTTATTTGACAAGAGTCTCCTTTCTAGGTGTCTTGTTTCCAAGTACATAGATCCCACTTTTATTTATTATTGAATATTCATTTACATAATATTTTTCATGGATTTTCTGCCATCGTTCCTGATTTTTTATAGTTCTTGAGGTGTGTTATATTTCACTACTCAGGAGGTCCTCTAATTGAAACAATTGTTCCCACCTAGGATGGCTCAGCTAACTCTTTTTAGCTCTGGCGAGTCATCTATTGAGATTATTATCACATTTTTTGTTTCTTTACAATTATAAACATATTAAGAGCCTTATTGTTGGACTTGGTGGTGATTAATGGAAGATCTTGTACTCTATTGACAAGTGTTTATCAATTTTTTAGGGGTTGTGCATTATATTTTCCTTTTTTCCTATCTTAGGAGATGCACTAGGTACTCATATTTTAGTCCCATTAATTAACTTAGCTACTTATTACTAGCCTTTTCAATGTTAGTTATTGTACTATAAATTTTCTATTATTGTCAAAGCTTCCTCTTTCCCTAAAATTCAAGCATGGTAAGTGGTTTTAACCAATACTGATACAAACCCAGTTCTCTATAAGGTCCATACCTTCTCTATGGGCCTTCTCCAAAATGATTCCATTCCTTAAAAAAACTGCTATAAAAAAATGTTTTACACGGAACGACTCTTAGTTCTTTATTGGATTTGATTTTTATATTAGTTTTTGTTTCGAGGAGTTCCTCTTGAAAATATTTCTTGAATGGAAAATCTTTCATTCACTTTGAAAGTTGGGTCAATTATTGATTTGGAAATTGTAGAGACACTACTTTAGGTTTCAATTTAGTGGTACTCGATTAATTTCTTATCATGATATAAGTAATTGATGTAGGCTTTCATTGGGGATAAAGAAGGTTCTAATGAAAATGAAAGGGTCTCTTTGTATGTTCTCGTGGATGGGAAAGATTTTGTGCTTTGGACCTTGTCCCATGGAAAATGTGACCATATTGAACTATATTTAGTGTTTCAGAGAGATATCAAGCTCTCTCACACATCTCAAGTTGGGAATGTGTTCATATCTAGCCACACTACAATAGAATATCATTTTAAGAACTTGGGAAAAGAATCATGAAGCCCTGTATATATTTCCAGATGATGAAGGTAATAAAATGACTTTTAGTTATGTGTTGAACCTACATTTATCTTTAATATTTGAGTTCTTAGTATTTTTCTTTCTTCAACTTCAAATCTGAATTTGATGACCATGGACCTATTGTAATCGGTAGATGAGGAAGAAAAATTAGCTCAGCCAATGAAATTAACAACAAAGGAGAATGGTGGTGAGTTAGTTGTTTAATTGCATTCTACTCACATCTTGAAAATGGACCATTGCATACAAAAGTTCTTTATTTTTTATTTATTTGTTTGCGAAAATATATTTTTTTGGTTTTTTCAATTTGGGAAAACCTGGAGCTAAGCTTGTGAAGCTTGAATCTAAGTCATCTGTAACTGATAAAGCAACAATTAAAGGGAAGCCAAAGGTGAAGCCACCAGTCAAAAAGTAGGACGAAGATGATTTTGATTCTGATGATGAAGATAAATATGGTGATGATAGTGATGACATCTCACTTTTCTCCATTTACTTTATTTTTGTTGAAATCTGTGGATTTTGTCTCAATAACTATAGAATTGAAATCTTTAAGATTTAGTTTGGAACCATTTCTTTTTAGGGTTTGTGGGCATGGACGTGGATCTAGTCTAACTATTTTGGAAATGAGATGGGGTACATGAGTAGTGCACATAAAAAAAATTCATATTTTTTCCAAAGAATATCTTGCCGGATTCCCCCTGCTTCCCTAGAATTTCCATATGGTGGGTGGCTCAATGCTTGGCCATGCAATTTCTAGTTAGGATAGTGCCATGGTAACCCAATAGGACCTGGACTACTGGAGATCTCACTATAGTCTCTATGTAGGAACAATTGATTTAGGTGCAATCTAACTATTTAATGTTTTTGTGTTATTTGGTTGGAATTTGATGACATAATATTTTGCGAGATTGCGAACTTTTGTTTTTTAAAATGAGTATTTGAATGCATAAATGTATTTAGTACCCTAAAAATACACTTGGATTGTCCATATTACATCGGTCAAACTTTCCATTCCAAGAAATCCTTGGTGTCTTTCGAGCAAAATTTATCTTTAAATATGCCTGGGAAGTGTTATAAACATTGAATAGTGACACTACCTTGTTGATTTAGGGTGTGTGTGTCATGGATGTGGACACTCGACACTGTTGCAACATTTTTGGAAATGGAATGGATAGTACACATAATATTTTATATATTTTTCCCTAATGAAAGCCTTAAAGGATCCCTGCGTGCTTCCCTAGAATGTCCAGATGGAGGGTGGCTTAATTCTTGGCCATGCAATTGCCAGCTACAACAGTCGCTGGTAAATGGACTCTTGGGGACATCATTGCGATATTTGCCTATAGTCAGGTTTGAACCAATTGAGCTAACCAACCAAGCTGCATAGATTTTGTATAAATAACATACCAATTTTTTTTATAAATCAACAATATTTTTCATTTTCAACTTAAACATTTGCCATCCATCAATATACGTTCATGCTTATGTTTCAACATTAGGAAATTCTTAAAATCAATGAACTTGGTTGGTCAATATCATTGATATCTTGGTTTTGAACTAAGTTGAAATTACCTAATGTCATTTCTACAAACGAAACAATGATAGCTTTTGGGCACAAAACTAAGTTTAAAATTACCTTGATGAAAGTTTTTCTCTATTTTGTTGCATTCTCATAATCATTCCTAAGGTCTTCAGTTACCAAAGTTTCTTGGTAATCATTTTTCTCAAGAATAGGATCCTCTTCTGTGATGATAACTGGAGGTATCTTGATGCACTTACATCTAGAGTCATATATGTTTACAAATTATCACCAAGTTAAATGGCAGTGAAAACCTTAACCTTCTTCTTAAAGTTGATATTTTGAATATGAAAATGTAATGTTTTAGTGTTCTTGATCAAGTGACGGTTCATGGTATGCATACATTTGATTTTATGGGATCTTATCAATAATTTGAGCTTAGGTACTAATTGGAGCTATGATGGGAGTGGGATACCTTCTCTACTTGTTTTGTTGGAAATATATTGAACATTTGTGAGGTTGTGGTGATTTAACATTTACATGTTTTTATTCTTTATGTTAGGATTTTTTATTGTTCAAGTTAGGAGTTGGAATTTTAGACTTTGAATATTTGTGGTTGATTTGGTCGAAATATATTGAACTTTGTGCATCTTGTGGTGATTCAATAATGGAATGTTCAAGAAGGTTGTTATTTTATACATTTTCATGCTTCTATTGTTTATATCAGGAGTGTGGAAGCCAGAGTCAAAATTGACATTTTAGACTTTGAAATTTTGGTAGGTTAAGACAATTTAATATTGGAATGTTTAAGCGAGTTGTTACCTTGTACATCACATATTTCTATGTTTAAATTAGGATTTGTAACTTTAAACTTTTTCCTGTTAAGAGTTGTTGCTCAATTTTGTATCTTTTATTGATATAGGTGAAGCAAAGGCTCCTTGCAAAAAAATGTAGAATTTCCTACAATTTTTCTACAAATCTACCTTTGAGATCTATGTAGAAAATATAATTGTAGATTAACTTGATAATGCAATATACCAAAGAAAAATACCATAATCTACTTCTACTATAAAACTTGCGGAAGCTTCAAGATTGTGCTGAATCGGAGCTAAACACATATAACCAGAGGAATAAAAAATCACAGTACACATGAAAATACTTTGGGGAAAGCCTCAGCTAAAAAACTCCACTATCTGTATTATCATACAAGGTGGAAATACATCAAAATTATACAAAGCCTTAGTTCTCACAGCTAGCCAACTCTTAGTACAATCCTCCTAGATGCTTAGAGGCAATCAAAGCTTCTCACAAGCCTTCTCCTCTGCCCTCCAAGCTCCTATTTCCTTGTGCAGTTTCTCTAGGATGATCTTCTCCAACCAAGTGCAAAAATAATCTCTCACACTGATCTCACAACCTGTATGAACTACGCAATCCTCAAGGAACCTTTCCTTGATTGCATGCATGAGTTTCCTTTATAGGAGAAAACATGCAACTGATAGTACACTGTCCTTGACATTTAGCTCAACCGGGTCTTTCTAAGAATAGACATGCATGAGTTTCTAATGAGGGAATCTTCAGTTATCTAGAGTACACTCCCTGAGTGCATGCATGCATCAACTGACTGATAACTCACAATTAGTTCCTCAAACAGTTTGGAACTAATTTAACTGGACTTAACTCAGTAAACTGAGCTAACTAATTACAACTCAAATATAAGTCAATCTTATCTCCTTAATTAAGGGATAATCTCCTTAATTTAAGGAATAACTATTGCATGAATGCAGAAAGATTTCTAACTTGAATTGTTTCAACTAATTAATCCATAATGAATTAATTAATTATTTCCAAGTAGGTAGTGAGACTAAATTCGAGTTTGATTCACAATTTTAATTCAAGGACAAATTAAAATTGGAATATTATGGATTCTATTTTGATCATTTCTTTTTGCTATTTTCAACACTCCCTCTCAACAAGAAAGGAATTCAACTCGATCTCGATCTTGGACCTTTGGAATGTTCTGCATGCAACACTTCTCTCTACTATTGTTTCTCCAGTAACTCCATAAACAAAAAAACATCCAACCTAAATTAGTATGATGCCTCTATCATCAAATTCTACTATTACCTCTGTCAACTGAAAACTCTGCGCTTCTGCTGACACAGCCTTTCTGCACTGTTGTCAATCCTTCTCTGTGCTCTTTAGTATCTGACTTCTCTAGCCTCTGTCACTTTGATCTCTGACTGCATCAATCCCACTGATTCCTCCTACTACTATGTACTTTGGGCTCCTGTCACAAGGTACGATCCATGAGATAAAACCTCTCAATGGACCCTACCCAATTTTAGCCTTCTTGGTACTATCACTTCACATCGCCCCACCTCACACCTAGAGGTATGGCTACATGTGATCCATCTGCTGACTCTAATCTCGGCTCCTCCATAATTGTTTGAGACTTCTTCTAGGACTACATGTTGAGAGGTAATTTACTCTCCCTCTCAACCACCAAGTCTCTAACATTTGCCTTGCTCCTCAAGGCTTTGCATGCATCTTGAACCTCAAGAGCATATAGGTTCTTGACTCTTGAACTGATTTGTTTCACCTGTCTCATGGTAACGTGTCTAAGGAAAAAATTTCCCTTACTGAAGACAACATCGAAGCTTTTTTCCTCCAACAGCGCGACCGATACCAAGTTCTTCTTTAGTCCAGACACATACTTCACATTTGTTAAGGTGATAGAAGCTCCATGCTCCCTCTCAAAGGCAGCCATCCCCACTCCTGGAACACTAAACGTTTCGTCGTCACCCATCTCTATGTGAATCTTGAGGTCTTTCTCCTCCAAGGTACTGAATAAACTTTTATCGTCGATCATGTGGAATGAGGCTCCACTATCAAGATTACCAACCACAACCCATCATCAATGACACCATTCATGCGATGAGGGTGAAGTCCATTTTGAACTGAGGAGCTAATGCCTCACCTTTCGATTCATCCGAGTATCCCTTCTTGGACTTCTTCGATGGGCAATTAGTGGCATAATGTCCCATCTCGTGACAATTAAAGCATCTCACTTTATACTTGTCACCCTTCTTCCCTCCATGAGAAGAATTTGATTCGGAATGGGACGCCTTCCCCTTCCGTCTCCTTGCCTTACTTACTAAGGCCAAATTTTCTTCATCATCTTCCCTGGATGAAAAACCATCTCGTGTGCTCCTCCTAATCTCCTCCTGCATGAGATTCGATCGTAATCATTCCCAATCTGGCAGTTTCTCCCTTCCATTCATAGAGTCCTAGTAGCTATTCCATCTCTTTGGAAGGCCAAGGAGAGTGAGGCTCACCATATCATCACCGGTAGTAGTTATTCCCACACTACCAAGCTCATCTCTTGAAGTGGTGAGCTTGTTTAGATATGTGGAAATAGTATCGTCATTCTCCATCTTGATTCTTCGAAGCTTATCCTTGAGTGCCAATTTCATTTGGTCACTACTGTTCTAGTAGAGGTCCTTCAATGTCTTCCACATTGAATATGGAGTATCATTCCCATGGAGACTCGAGACAATATGGTCTCGAACTCCCTCAAGAATGATTCGTCTGGCTCTCGCCACACACTTCTTCCATTCAACCAACTCTTGTGCATTAGTTGAACCTCGCTTTGGGATTTCTTGATCAATGAAATCCTTCAAGCCATTTTCTTCTAATACAGCCTTCATGTGATCTTTCCATGCTATGTAATTCGAGCTACCTTCCAAGGCATACTCGAGTCTCAAGCCATAGAACGCCATTGGCCAACCTTGAAGTATGATAAGAATTCGATTTGCACCTGCAAACTTGAACTTCAAACATCAAATTCTCTTCTTCGTATACTATTCACAACTCCAATAAACTAGGCTTTGATACCATGTAGAATTTCCTGCAAATTTTCTACAAATCTACCTCTGAGATCTATGTAGAAAATCTGATTGTAGGTTAACTCGATAATGCATATATACCAAAGCGAAATATCGTAATCTACTTCTACTATCAAACTTGTAGAAGCTTAAATATCGAGCTAGATCAGAGCTGAACACATATAACTAGAAGAAGAAGAAATCATAATACACATGAAAATACTTTTGGAAAAGCCTCAGCGAAAAACCTCACTATTTGTATTATCATACAAGGTGGAAATACATCAGAAGTATACAAAGCCTTAGCTCTCACAGATAGCCATCTCTCAGTACAATCCTCCTCGATGCTCACAGGAAATCAAAGCTTCTCACAAGTGTTCTCCTTTGCCCTCCAAGCTCCTATTTCCTTGCGCAATTTCTCTGGAATGATCTTCTCCAACCAAGTGGAAAACTAATCTCTCACACTGATCTCACACCCTATATGAACTATGCAATCCTCAAGGAACCTTTCCTTGATTGCATGCATGAGTTTCCTTTATAGGAGAAAACATGCAACTGATAGTACATTGTCCTTGACATTTAGCTCAACTGGGTCTTTCTTAGAATAAACATGCATGAGTTTCTAACGAGGGAATCTTCAATTATCTCGAGTACACTAGTTGAGTGCATGCATGCATGAACTGATAACTCACAATTAATTCGTCAAACAGTTTGGAACTAATTTAATTGGACTTAACTCAGTAAATTGAGCTAACTAATTACAACTCAAATATAACTCAATCTTATCTCCCTAATTTAAGGGATAACTATTGCATGATTGCAAAAAGACTTCTAACTTGAATTTCTCCAAGTAATTAATCCATAATGAATTAATTAATTATTTCGAAGCAGCTAATGAGACTAAATTCGAATTTAATTCACAATTTTAATTCAGGGAAAAATTAAAATAGGAATATTCTAGATTCTATTTTTATCATTTCTTGTTGCTATTTTCAACAAAAAAAAGCATAGATCCCCTCTCTCAATATCAAATTATATGTTTTTATGGTTTAGGCTAGGAGTTTGAATTTTATAAGAAGTGTTGCTCATTTTTTCTTCTTATATTGGTAGCAGTGAAGTGATAATAAAAGCATTTCTAACGTCGAAGTATATTATTTCTTCTCAATTTCGGAAAAGGAGATGGGTTGCAGTGGCTTGGGGCTTTCTGTGGTATTCTCTTGGTTGGTTGATGCTTCATTTTCTTCAACGTTTTATACTATCATAAGTAAATGTGATGGGTTTTATACTATCAGAAGTAAATGTCATTAATTTTCCATGGACAGTTGATCCTTCATGTATTGAATAGGGTTTTATACTATTTGAAGTGAATTGTACATTTGTTACAAGTAGGGTGTTTTTGTGGCTGCACTAAGATGAAAAGAGGGCTTTATGGGATTTTTCATATTTAACATGTATTTCACACATATATATGATGTTATATCATGGAAAATTGTCACCAATGCCCTATGTTGTGCCTGATGCACTATGTTTTATTATTTGACACCATGTGTTATTATTTGGCAACTTGTAAGTGTTGTTATACCTAATCAACACTGGTACATTTTCTGTAGGTAGGTGTATTGTGGCTACAACAAGATGAAAATAAAACTTTGTGTGATTTTTCATATTTAACATGTTGTATTTCAGACATGTCTTTGTGGTTTTATATCATGGAAAATGTGGTTACATTTTGAAATTTCTTCTTAGATGGGGACATGATTGTTTGTCCAATATTTCACCCAACCTTTATTCTCAAAACCAAGTAGGCCAAACCAAGGTAGAAGATTTACATTTTTTCAAGATATTCCAAACTATTAATACTCTTTCCATGCCAAAGTGCTTCGCATGACACAATTTGGCTTAAATATTTATCAATATAGACATACTTTTAGATGAATGACCATGCTCCCTCTCTTTCTAACATTTCTTTAAAGTGGATTTCTTTGGTCTACAAAGAGTTAATGTGGCATGGTGTGTGTTTTATGTTCCACTGTGGAATGTTGGGTGCAATATTTTCCATTATGAAATCTTGGCAAATATTCATTGATTTTTGGTACATTTGACAGTGAGGAGATCAGAATATTCACTGGATCATAATATTCACTGTACCAGGTGGTCAAAATGCCTTATGAGAGTCATCTTGAGTGTGAAGTACTAGGTAGTCAATTTCATCCCTTCAAGATACTTCCCTTCCAATGTTGTGCATTAATTCTAAATGATCTTGGTTCCTAAATTTTTCTTTCCCCTCTTCAACCTCTATCTAGAGACAAATTTGTGCAATTACTACTACCTCGTGTTGAGAGTTGTGTTGGTAATAAAAGAGTTGAAATGGTCATGCAACTTTATTGTATTATACTCATGTCCTTGTGGGAAACAACATAGTAAGCCACATAACATCAAGAAAATGAGATTCCAACTTTGTCATTTCTCCACTGGAAGTCCTTACAATTTCTGAAACCTTTCTATAATATATAAAATTTAGCACAATTATCTTGGCTGAAAGTCCCTCCAATTTCTGAAACCTTTCTATAGTGTCTAAGATTGAGCACAATTATCTTACCGTTTTCTAGACAATGCATAGTAGAAAATGCAGAGTAATAGTCTACGGTAAAATATATATTTGAAGGGTAAAAATACCCGAAATACGATCGAAAGGTGCAAATGCTAGTTTATTATTTATTTAGTAGACAACGTGGCGAAGACTGTCATCGTCTTTATTGGTCTCCAAGTCAATGATATGGATTCGATTGCACTGACCAAATTGACAAAATGAAAACCTTTTTATCACGTGGTCAATGATATAAAAGAGAGGGATTAGCTTGTCATGATTGAACAAAAGATCAAAGCTGATTTGGATCACGGATTTTGCTTTTACCCGAAACCTCACGGATTTTGCCCAAAAGTGAGCGCAGTCGTTAAAATATAATAATGGTTTACCGTTTTAGTTTTATGTTCTTATTTTCCAGATTGGGGATTTGGGGATTTGTGATTTTGTAGCGTGAGAAAGAAACTATTGGCAAGATGTTCTGTATTGAAGGCTCCGTGCGTTTTTATCTTTTCTGGCGTTGAACTAATACGTGGCTTTTGGGCCCCGTTTCATTAGAGTGGTTGCAGCTGGAGATTTTGAAATAACAGTGTTGGCAGGGAACATTTTGAGTTTTTCCCATTCCATTGCGTGGCGGGGTGTTTTTTTTCCTTGTGAACGTGTGGAAAATTCTTTTGCGGATATTGAATTGAATTACCACGAAAACGGAGAGAACATAACAAGCCTATGGCGAATTATCAACGCAAAGGCAGAGAAAGTAGCAACCTGTAAATGAATTATTGTTCCGTATAGGGAGCGAAGAACTACTTTTTTTTGTTCCAAAGTATATAGTATAACTAAGATTGAATTGAATTATCCACGCCAAGGCAGAGAAGTTAACAACAAATGTGTGGTGAATTATCAACGAGAACGAAGAGAAAAATGGAACGATTGAAATGAAAATGGCAAGATTGGGCAAATGTCAAAGACATATATCCACACATGCACTAATAGTTACCGTTTTGATTTTCATGGACTGTGTGGATTGATTTCTATGTGCTGGATTTGATTAATCTTTAGATCAATACTCCGGCTCAGCCGTTAGCGTGTGATAATTATTAACAAGATATATGCATGGACAATCCAACAATCTGGCATTTTCAAGGAGGATGTGAAGTTGGCTATGTGGTTAACCGGAAATATCAGGTCAACGGAGTTGAGGGTCTGAGGATTGTGGATGCCTCAACATTCACAAACGGTCCTAGAACCAATCCATGAGCCACCACTATGATGCTTGCAGGCAATAACACTAATATTCCCAATATTTCAGTTTCAGTTTCAGTTGAGATTCTATTGCTTTTTTGTATCAGTGGCATATATGAATGAATGGGTATGCTAAATATTGCCATCATTGTGCGTGCATGCAGGTACGTAGGAGTGAAGATTCTTCAAGGCTGGACTGAATGAAGACAAAACAAAAGTTGGTGTAGGCATTCCCTTTTATGGTTTCGGTTAATAAAGAGTATGCAGAGCTTGGCAAGAGCTAACCAGCTTACTATTGGGCATTAAATGCCTGCTATATGCGTTCTTGATAGCTGTTTAACACAGACCATAGATAAATAAAAAATAATAACACGTGCTATCGAAGCCACATGTAACCGCGACTATTTAATGCCCAATAACAAGCTCATTAGCTATTGCCATCTACCTAATTTGATTTTCTTTAATAAAGATTCTCCACATATTCTCACTCGGTTACTTAAGGTATTAAATTCATTTTAATACGTTCAATTTATTATTCTCAATTGACATCACATAACGTAGGGCTCAAGACAACAAGTTCGCTCTCTTAGAATTCTGTGCTTGTGAGAGCCAAAACATTGTAAATGCTATCTTTCTGGGTTATAAATAAATTTTCATATAAAATATAATCATTTCTAAATAAATAATTTATGGTTTATAAAAAATATAATCATTTTTAAATGTACACCATCTATATTTTATTGATTGTTTAATGATTTTAATAAATAATAACTTGATTCAGAAAAACAATGTGACACGCCGTTTAGAACAATAAGTTGCTCTTTTCGAATTATGCGCTGGTGAGAGCCAAATAAGTTGCTTTCTTCGAATTATTTGCTTGTGAGAGCCAAATCATTGTGAATGTTATTTTCTTTTTCCTCAGTGCTAAATAATTTTTCATATAAAATATAACTATTTTTAAATGTCTAATATATGTGTTTTATATAAAATATTAAGAAATTATTAAAATATTAAGAAATTTTTTTTTCTCAAAATATTAATATATAATTATTCAAAAGATTAATATATAATAATATTATATTTGTATATTCAAAAATAAATAATATATTTTTTTTTTCTTCTTAAGAAAGATTATACATAATAATAATTATATTTGTATACTTATTTTTTTTTTATGAATAATGAAACAAATAATTAAAATTTTATATGAGGAGATATATAATTATTTTCATATTCAAAGTGACATTGATATATAGCATTTAAAATTATATTAATAGCGACATATATTTAAATATGGACCCACAATAAAATATTTCAATATCAACTCTTTCATGGTGTGCATATAATTAAGGTATGCAATTTCTTCTGTGTCCAACATGGACTTGAGAAATGAAAAATATACTAGCATCACAAATAACTCAAATTCAAGTGCACCTTGATGACTCTAATGAGTGTAAGATGGATTTAAGTATAAAACTTCAAAAGAATGCATATTTGAATTCCACCTTATGCCACCAAGAACATAACTTTCATATCATTAGTTCTATTATATTGGCGTGTTCTTTCTAGGTGAAATTATGACCTTCAATTACTATACTTTGACCAGAAAATTATAGTAATGAAAAGACTTATGTTAATTATATTAATAAAATGTTTATCTCCTTAAATAATATTAATAGTTGAAATCAATTATGTCTAACCTCACATATTTGTTAAGGGATTTAATTCATTCCAAACACTAAAATGTGCATCCATGTTTCCAAAGAAAAACGTATTGGTTTGTGACAAGCATTTTAAACAACAATCACCAAATTTGAATTCAATACAATGTTGATTCAGTTCAATAGAAAAAGTTAAAAATACACTCCCAATTCATTCACAACATAACTTTATCAAATACCCAGTTGAGATTACAGGGAGGACAGTAGTACAGTGCTAGTTGATAAGCATTGAAGGATTTTTTCCTTTTGACATGAAGAAAAATTATCCAAATACTTCACAACCAAATACAAAGCTTCACCTTCACTTCCTTTGGGACATGATAAGGCACACTGAACTAACAATGGTTCATTCAATTACATTGAAATATATTAAAGGCATATTGGTGACACATAGTTCAAGATACATACAACATCAACCTTGGACACACACCATCTAAAAGTGAACATGTCAAACATATGTGACATTCTTACTTTCTTATGCTTGTAATCATGTGGTTTACATTGAAGTTTCAGAACAAGGTCATGCAAAATATTCAACAACATTTTTGTAAGAATTAAAGGGAATGGATGAAGTTAATTAGGATCTGTCAAGTGAAAGAGATGGTCAAGCACTTATAGAGGGAAATAATTGTAGTGCTAGAGGAGAGCGAGATGGAGAAGGTGGAGGGATAAATCTGTAGTCCCTAGCAACTTTAATGATTTGATGTCCCTCTTTGGCTCACGTAACTTCACTCATTCATAAACAATGGAATGAATTTGTTACCTACGAACCACATAGTTTATTCATCAAATTTGGTTATTGCACAAATTTTTGGAAACCAAGTTCTTGAATTTCCTACAAATATGACACAAAATGCTTTGGTCATAATGGCTATAAAGCTCCTCTATGTGGAAAATGTTGTATAGATATAATGATGATGGATTTCCTTTATAGCTATACAATTTGATGATGTAATCTAATTTTATTTTATTATTTCCACTATTATGTTATAATTTCCTTAGGAGGCCCATTTGAGACCTCAAAGTTCCCCTAATGACTCCTGCACCAAGGCAAGTGGCTCACGAGGGATCAAGTTCAACAAAATTTTCCCCATCTCATGCTCATGCAGGCACTCAACGCAATGGGGACCATTGCTTCCTAAGGGGGTTAGGAATGATCCAGGTGGATATTGGTGGCCACCTGCCTATTCCACTCGGACCCCAACCATTGTTTATTTCAAATTTACAGTTTCCTTAATTGTAGCATAGTTTACTATTTTTGGTAGCTTTTCGGGAATTGAGCTTCGAGAGAGGTTTTGCGGCCCTAAACAACTTTATTTTGGGAAAATAGTAAAACATAATATTTTGACTGATGTTTGCAGTCAAAAGTTGTATTCCTTGGATAGATATTTCTAACGCGGTATTGTACGCGTCAAACAAAGATCATATGCCAAAGTTACAACCCCGGGAAGTTGATGCACCAATTTATCAAAACAGGGCCCATAGTTTTGGTGCTTCATCTCCTAGGGTTAGGTTTTTGGATGCTTAGGGTTTTCTATAATTTCTGAATAATAAATAGGCATTCGAGCCTCATTTTAACATAGTTCAGAGGCATGTAGCCACTGCATATTCTTGGAGATAAGCTACCATTGCCCAAGCTAGTTTATTTCCATTATGTATGTAAGCATATTTTAGTTCTTTGATATTAATGAAACAAAGTTTTATTCCTGTTGCATCTCTGTGTTTATGTTTATGTCTATATTGTGTTGCGTTCCTACATAAGTCTGGATCATAGTGACCTTTGAAGTGGAAGTAACTAGAGTGATCTAGACCATGGACCCCTATCAAGGGCCAAGTTTCACCGTACCAGTAGATGATAAGGAAGCACCTGAGTTGTTAGATCAACTATACCGACTAACAATGAGAAGAAGAGAAGATTAAATTAATCCAATGATATGATGATTGATCAGCTAGATGAGCATTTAGAGCTCAGAGATAAGATCCAAGGCTGCATGACTGGAAGCACGGTGGACACAAGATCAACATCAGGCATTGTGCCATGATCCATTGTATCAATAGTGTTGCTACAGAGGTATGATAATTCCCTATTTTTAATTGCATTAGCCCTGTTACTTATTTTCCTAATGAATTTGATGAAATTGTCTCTGAGGCAAATAAAGTTCCTTTATTGGATTTCGCCTTACAAGTGACACCAACAAGGTGGTTGGTATCTCTCTGCAACCATCTCAGAGAATGGAAGGATATTAAGGAAGCGATGAGAGTTAGATTTAGGGATTCAGAGGACCACCCAAAAAAATTCATTAAGTACCAGGGAAGTTCTTACTATTGGCAACACCTACAATATTGTAAGGTTAGATGGATCAGGGAAGGAATTCAAGACAACCTGTGGGTGCACAACTTCATCCACACCCTGGGGAAAATTTTAAAGGCATAATACATAAGGGAAGAGATAAGAATACAAACCTATGCTTGGGACTATACAAAATCTCAATTTATCATATACCTTTCCTTCACAGATAATTACAAAAGGATAAAAATTGCTTTGTAATTCATTAAAAGGGTTTTTCTCATGGCAGTGAAGTTGATGGGGGGGATGTATAGACTAGAACACCTTTGAGCATACATACGAATCCAAATTCCATGAAGTTGTAGCTTGTGGAAAGATGGACTAGGATTTTGATGAAGATGAATTGGAGGAATAAATAAATTTGACATTCAAGGAAACTGAAGGGGAACAAAGTGTTGAGGATGGGGCTATAACTGATGGTCTACAACTATTACCTCTAAGGTTGTGAAAACACAACATTGGTACTGATGAGAAGCCGAAGTCAGCCTCGACCTCCTAAGAGAATACAAAAACTTGTTCCCTTCGTCTGTTGTGGTGCTCAAAGCGATTAAGGGGAGTTAGGGGAGATGAAGATTGTACTTAAACATGATGCAAAGCCAATGAAACATCAGTCGTATAGGCTAAGCCTGGAGTTGAAGAGAAGGTGAAGATGGAGATAGACAAGAAGTTCGTAGTAGGGATTATCTTCCCAATATATGAGATTGAGTGGGTCAGTCAGGACACTGAATAAATTCAGGTCTATGTGGATTTCCGGAGTCTGAACCATTTTTGTGTTCACGATCCCTTCCCAACCCCTTTTAGTGATCAAGTTCTAGATAATGTGGTATGAAATGAAGATTACTCTTTTAAGATGGATTCTTGAGTTACCACCAATTTCGGATTGCAGAAGAAGATGAGAGGAAAACCACATTCACCACTGAATAGGGATCATATGCATATCATTTCAAGCCTTTTGGACTTAAGAATACACCAGCAGTATTATCAAGAATTGTAATTGTTGCCTTCAGGGATTATATCCATAAGTTCCTAGAGGTCTACATGGATGACTAGACCATCTAAAGTTTACTAAAAAATCATTCTTGTTTGCTCTAAGTGATGTTTGAGCACTACAGACAACTGCAGATCTCCCTATTCCCATAAAGGTGCATATTCGTTGTCCCTTTCACAACACTTCTTGGCCATATAATCTGCAAAGAGGGAGTATGTGTTGATCCCACTAAGGTCATAGTGATCTTGAATATGTCCCTGTCAACACATGTTAAATAGTTGAGATCCACCCTTGGCCACACACGATATAATTACAAGAGGTTCAACTGCATTTATTGATTGATCATTACACCCATGCAGAAGCTATTGTTGAAAGGAAAAAGGTTCACATGGTCAGATGAATGTGAAGAAGCTTTCAATGTGCTGAAAAAGAAACTAGCAAATGCACCAATCTTAGTTTATCCTGATTGGAACAAGTAATTTCATGTTCATATTGATGCATCGCGTATCACCTTGGGGGTTGTCCTGGCTCAACCCGAAGATGGAAATATTGATCATTCCTTCTACTTTGATAGCAGAAAATTCTCCACGGAAGAAAGGAATTATACCATGCCTAATTGTTAATTGCTTGTGATGTTGTATTCACTACAAACTTTTCAGCACTATCTTCTAGGGGATACATTCAAATTCTTCACTAATCATTTTTTCCTGAAGTACTTGGTGAATACGACTAAACTTGAAGGAAGGATTTGTAGATGGCTTCTATTGTTCTAGGAGTTCACATTTGAAGTAATAGTCAAGCTAGGAAGACTGAATGTGGGCCTTGATCACCTTTCTTGGTTAGAGTCAGGCAAAGTCAAAGGGTGAGTAGATGATTAATTGTTAGATGTTGGCTTGTTTCAAATAAAAGCCATACCAAACTACTTGGAGGACATTATAGTATTTATAGCCACATGCGAATTCCCAGAGGGATACACGACAACATAGCAAAGGCTCATGGTGGTTCGCATTGCAGATTACTAGTTGATCACAGGACAACTGTACAAGTTGGGCCTTGATCAAATTTTGTGAAGGTGTGTTCTTCATCATGAGGGACAAGATGTATTGTGGGAATGTCATTTAGAAGTTCCAGGTGGGCATATTGGTGGGAATTTCACCATCAGGAAAGTGTTGTAGGCAGGACTCTAGTGGCCAACACTTTTTTGAGACACAAAGGAGTACGTCAAGAGATCTGATGTTTGTCAAAGGGTTGGAAAACCATCGCACTGAGATGAAATGAACTTCCTTTTCAACCACTTTGCGAACTCCAGGCCTTTGAGAAATGCGAATTCGATTTTGTGGGACCTATTAATCCACCAACACGTCACTCACACGCTAGATATATTATTACCACCATAGAGTACCTTACTAGATGCTACTGCTAAATTCATCTTCGAGAATATTATCAGTCAATTTGGGTTCCTCCAAAGCCTCACATGTTATTATCACCAAAATTTCATCACCTAGACATTTCTAGCTAGATGGATCAAAATACACCATGTAGGATTAAGTTTACAATAGTAAAATCACTTTCACTATGGGAAATAATTTAGTAAACCATTTTTATTAAATTATTTTCTGATTAAAAGTAAAAGACACCATGAGAATAATTGAATAAATCATTATTTATATAATTTTCTCTATGAATAGTTGTTAAATCATTATTTGATAATCATTCCTTGTCACATTTGACTAAATCACCTAGGAATAATTAAATAAATCACTATTTGTTAATTATTTGTTATTTCTATTATTGGAATAATTGTTAAATCAATATTTAATAATTATTTCAATTTCACACCTTTCTTAATCCTTGCAAAATAATTAATAAATCATTTTATTTGTTAATTATTTCTAAATAAAGATATTTGAACATTTTGAATATCTTTTCCCTCTCCAAAAAATATAATAAGGTATTCCTAACAGTTAGATCTTGATTTGGTCAATATTATTTTTTTATTCTTCATTTTTTATATTAACTCAATATTTTGTTATAAATAGGAGGGTTTTCCATTCATTCTTCACCACAATCATTATAATCATCATCATTATTGCCTCTTTTAACTTTAGCTCCCATTTGAGTTCTCCACATTGTTTTGGGGTTTTCACACATTAAGAGAGAGAATCAATTATTGAAGCATCAAGGACATCAAAAGATCCATCCCATGGAGGGGGATTTGCATACCCTTTTTTTAGATCTCCCTCACCAGGTGTTATCAATAAAATATTTATTCATTTTAAAAGTCCTTCCATTTGGGTTATTACATTAGATATATATATTTTTGTTTGTTATTTTGGATCATATATGTTGTTCTGTTGCATTTTTTCCAAGTTTTATTGCAAATCTAAAGTGTAAGAAACCACAAATTGTTGTTAGGGTCACATGTCACCTAGTGACTTAAGTGAAGTGTTTTTGGTACACCTTCCAAGAAATTTCACACTAACAAATGGTGACTCCACTGGTGTAATAATGCAATACTTGGGTGACTCAAGTTTCAGTAAATTTCAGGGTTTTCTATAGCTATTTTAGCCTCTCAAATTATATTTATAGTACTATTTCCCTTTTTGTCAAATTTTTAGATTCTTGTGGTTTTTTGGTTCTTTTCGCAGGTCACAGGTACCAGTTGAGCAGGAGATGAAAAAATATGTGCGAGATCTATCGACCAATAGTCTCGAGAGAAAAACACACTCTTCATCCCCACATATGCATTCCAGAGTGCATTTTTTGGCCCAAACACTGTGTTTTCCACTATTCTAGGTTAGTACCTGCGTTTTTGAATTTTTTCTAATATTTTTGCAGAATTTTTCTTTTTCAGATTTTCCAATAGTGTTGTGTGTAGACTAGGAAGGGTTTCTTATCTTTGTTTCAGTCTCCCATAGGCCTATATTCTCTTAGTTTTTCTCTTTGAGGAAGGAAAAAACCCCCTAAATTTTAGAGGATACCTTCACATTGTTAGGAAGAGATTGGATGGGTGAGGAGTCTAGGGTTTCAGCATTTTCAGCCACTGATTTTGAGAGTTTGATCCATTTTTTTACAAAACTTTTGGATAGGTTTATTTCACCTTTTCTCCCTTTAGAGTTTTGGTTTTTCCTTCCCCCCTTAGAATCCCCTTACACATCCTAGGTTTTGGAGCTTCATACCTATCATTTGCAACATTTTTCACCTCTGATTTTTACTGTGTGTCTACACCATTTACAAGAGATTAGTGCTGCTAGATCTCATTCCCTTTGACATTAGGTCTTTTAGTCATTTTATGTGTCTTTCAGTAGCTTTTATTCCATCTCTTTCTTAACTGCTTGATAGCCTTTTTGGGTGGGGTTTTGTGTGCTTGATTAGATGTTTATTTTTTTTTCATTTTTAGCATTATTTACAGTATTTCAACACTTTATTTTCAGCAGCACATGGCATCATTGAACATGCTCAATTAACTCATCCACTTCACACATCATTTTCACACACTCACATCGTAAGTGAATGTGAGCTTGGTTAGCACTGTCAAGCCAAGACTTGAAACACTACACCTTAATAATTCAGCCTACATAAATTAAGTTGACTTGGTCACCACGACCAAACAATCTTTGTATTTTAGGTGTAGTATCGATGGAAGAGGCTTCCAATAGCACCCATCAATCATTTACATTAAGACATAGAATTTGAAATATTAGGGAGCTTAAAATACTTCACCATCCCACGGTCCAAAGCCAGAGTGCATCATAAACCCAATTCAGAGGGGGTTAGGCTAGTTCATTGTGTGAGCAGTTCTCCTCGGCGCTAGCCAACTCGTGGCAGGGAATCTCATGCGTTGGCTGATCACCAAGAAGCTCAAGGCTTGGCCACCCCCATCGGACGAAGTTAACCATAGTGACCAATCTTAGGAAAGCACCCTATAGGACTGGCTATGGGAAGCAATTGGTCCTATACCCTACCTTTCTCTGAACAATTCTGCTTGTGGGGATGATATTTCTTCAAGTAAGAAGTTCTTTGGAAGGCTATCTAAAATAGTAGATTTACGAATATTTAAGGATTTATATCACTTATAAGCTAGAGGTATTTTTCTTTGATAGGACTTGTTTGTTTGTATTAGAGTAGCATCATTAATATAGTTTGTTTACACTTGGCACCACGACACTAGGTGTTTTCTTGTTGTTTGTTTCTATTTTACTCCTATCATCACCCTTTAGTCCTTAGAGTCATCATTGTCTTGACATCATTATGCCCCTTAGGCATTTGTTGCAGAGAATTCGAGGTCTTCACCCTTAGATTCTGTTAGGACATATTACTCCTCCTCGTCAAGTTTGAGTTCATCCTCCCAATCCTCCATCAAGTCATCATTCTAACTTTGGTTCTATTGATTCTTCTGGTTCTTTCTTTGATTCCACATCTTCTCAACCATGTACCGTCACCGTGTTAGGCACTAACATGGGTGCAGGAAACCAAGGTGCCAACCCAGCTACCAACCATGGTAACCTCACAAGTGGAATATCCACTGGTATGGTCATTCATCCTCCATTGCTTCCTCTTATGAATGGTTTGAGTCTCTCTGATTTCAACCAACTCATCAACGATCCTCTTCTCCATGATTGAAATTGGCCCACTATTCCTACTAAAATTCCTTCTGACATCCCAAAGCTTGAAGGTAATACTGGAGAATATCCTACAAATCATGTTTTCACATTCCATATGTGGTGTTCATCCAATTATATCACTGAAGACTCTATCAGTCTTCGCCTGTTCCAACACACTCTTACTAGAGCCACTGCTAAGTGGTATGTCGATCAAACCAAGGCTACTCATTACACTTTTGTGACTTTGGCCAAATATTTTCTTGCCTATTTCAAGTTACATATCTGTTATGACACTAGTACCAAAATATTGACTTATTTCCATCAAACTTCTGCCACTCGTCTATCCAACCATGTTGAGGAATGCATAGAAGTAGGAGCATATGCAGATCTCCTGAATTCTAAGACTGTGTTTATATGGAGTCATTCATTAGATCACTTTTGACCCCCTTGTTCTAAAGATGCATCTTCTGGCTTCCCCCAATCTAAGGAATATGTGCTCCAAGTAGCCTTGAAATTTGATATGATCTACGCCCAGTCAGGTTATGTTTATGCTGTCATCCGTGATCTTCCTCGGCCCAGCATTGCTAAATCACCAGGGGCATCTCATGCCACTCATGGTATCATTGGAACCATATCACACACTCAAATTCAACCATATTCTCCACTTTCAATGAGTTATGGTCAAACCCAGGGAGGCACCAGTTCCTCTTACACTTATCCCTCCCCCAATCTTCCACATGGAAATTCTTATCTAGGTCCCAGCATGTCATATGCATATCTCCATCCATATCAACAGATGTTAGGGCCATTTGTTGCTTCACCTATTTATCCCAATGTTTCCCCATCTCCTTATTATCTGTATGCACCACCTAGCACTCCAACCCTTACGATACCAGTGCCCCAATCCTCCATGCCTACTCCACCTTTGCCAAAACAACAACATCCTCCATAAGGTCAAGTGTATTCTCAGTAGAGCACAACCAATCCCCCTAACACCAAGAAAAGGAATAAGGGCAAAGGTAACCAAAACCAAAAATATCAAGGTAATTAAGGTAGCCAGGGTCCGCCACCTAATACACCACAGGGACACTAGCCTAATCCCATAACCCAACAACCAGGCACACAACCCAAGTAAAAAAGGGGTTTTCATACAAATAAATCATGTGCTTGTTGCAGCATATATGGCCATTATACTCATGAGTGTCCCCTTTTACTTAGATACATCAAGTATGGGAACCTCAAGAAGCTGCTTTTAAAGGACCGCAACCCTTAGCTCCTCCCCCTCCTCTTGCTTCATCTCAATGGTTTATGCTTACCAATCCTTTTCCCCACCAAGGATATCTTACTACTTAACCTACAAAAGGTCAGGAAACTACCCCAGCTCCACCATCTAGTCACCATGATTATCACATTCTTATGATGAATTCTGATGAGGTGATCAATGCTGCACAAGTCAACCTCCAAACCTGATCACAATAATATGACAAGCCACTTGCTAAGTCAGCGACTAAGTCCCAACCCCATGTTTCCACTTAGCCTCTACCATCATCCAATGGTACCTTACAAGTTCGTCCACCTAAGGTAGAGGTTATTCCCAATATCCCCAAAGGTCCATTATGTAGAAACGTTGCTTCTACTAAAGCCACCCATACCTATAGCATAGTAGATGACTTGCCACAATCTCTTACTACCATGTCAACACTAGATGACCTCCAGACGTGCCCATCCCAAACGAAATATCTACACTCTACTTTGGGTGTTGTTGATCCCCATGACAATCATGTGATTTTATTTCACGTTGACAATTTAGGACACCCTCCCCTACCTTCATCAATTGCATTTCAAATACCAGTATCCATAAGGAACAACATTGTTTAGCAGTGTATCATAGATTAAGTAACCTCCACCTATGTGATGGCTGCTAGTGTTTGGAAGAAACTTGGTTCACCTAACTTGTCTCCTTCCACCATCACTCTCCATGCTTGGGACAATCATTCCTCACAACCCCTTGTCTTATATTGCAACTGTCCTATCACTCTTATCAGCAAGACTGTCTCTATTAACATTGAAGCCATTGATGCCAATTATATTGCAACCTCCTTTTGGGTCATAGTTATACCTATTCTATGTCAGCTATCACATATATTTTTCACTATAAGATATGCTTCCCTCATAATGGAAATATCGTCACTAATGATCAGCTAACAGACTATGATCCCCAAATCTCTAACTTCACCTCAATCCAAAAGCTCATTCATGATTGATAATAAGACTGTCTCATCACTCACCAATGTCTCTTTTGGAGTCTACAAATATTCCACCTTGCTTCGTGCTTATTATGGTCCATTGTTTGCTCCTTTAGAGCCTAGATCATCTAGTGTTTGCATGCATTAAGAATCACGAGCTGCCCACAAACGGTATGGTATGCCTTCAAAATAGACAACACCTCCACATCCTGTTGTCCCTAACTCAAACAAGCCTTCCAGTACTACTACTCAAGGTTCCATTCATTCTTTTGGTATCTCTCCTAATCCCTTTCAACCCAGAACCGTTCCCCCAGGTCTTAACCATCTGAGAGAAGTTCCCCCAGGTCGTTACCCTTCTGTTTAGATACCATTATTATTTCCACCCCCTGGAGTTTATTCTACACCTGTTATGGCTATGTTGAGTTTACCTAACATTACCTTAGGGATCCCAATGTGGTACATTGATCCTCCCGCAAACACTCCCCCAAATCAACTCAAATGTTGCACTACTTTGACCTTGGTCCAACCTGTTGTTCATACCCCTTCCTTTTCTTCAGTTCCACATCAACCTCAACAAGAAGCCACTCTTGTTGCAAAAGCATTTGGTCAGGGGGAAACCCTGAAAAAAAGGGAACCAAAGACAAGGCACCCCCAACAACACCATCTCCTCCTATGCTGCCAAAGCCTACTCCTCCATGTGGTTTGTGTGATGTTATTTGTCATGCCACCAATAATCATCCCAAACTCCCTCATATCAAGAATGTGGTCTTTGATATCTTCCCTAATTCTAACATTCCTGAGGTCCATGTCACCTTACCCGAGTTAGCTAAGAAGAACATATCATTACAAAGGAATCACCCTTGTGATTTTTGTGATAACCATGTCCATTATTATCATCGTTGTACCCATCTCAAAATTTTTATGATACACTTCAAGTGCTTCATGAATTAGAGGCATTCGAATATTTAGAGTCCTCCCCTGTTAAACAAAGCTTATTTGGTTGTGATCCCCCCTCACCATGTCATCTTGAGGGGCATTATGTCTCATGTACTCAGATGTTATCATATTCAATCCTGGCCTATTTATTTCCAGGTGCATTACATATATGGGATCCATTGTATTATTTTCTGGCTCGTTGATTCTGACATATCATGTATCATGTACTTTGTAGATCATTCCCATATTGTTGGGTTCACCATTATTCTTTGTACATAGTTATTTCGACGGGTATTAGTATGCCTCCCCTTCCTCATTTGAGATCATGTACTCCACCATAAAAGGAGAATGCTATGAGTTTATTAGGTCTCTCCCCCTCCATTTTTGTCCATCCTTTCATTTCTTTAGCTATATCTCTCTCTCTCTGACTCCCCTATGGTGTCCCTTGGAAGTGTAACCTACAACGTATTTCGATCATATGAATTTCTCCTAACTCTCATATATTGGGCGGGGAGGGGAAATCTGTTATCATCAGAAAATGATCACATAGCCATTTCTAACTAGGTGGATTGAAATACACCATGAAGGATTAACTTTACCATAGTAAAATCACTTTCACTATTGGAAATAATTTAGTAAACCATTTTTATTAAATTATTTTATGATTAAAATTTAAAAACCCCATGAGGATAATTGAATAAATCATTATTTATTTATTTTTATCTAGGAATAATTGTTAAATCATTATCTGATCATTATTCCTTATCACATTTAACTAAATCACCTAGGAATAATTAAATAAATCATTATTTATTTATTATTTATTATTTCTATTATTTCAATTTCACACCATTCTTAATCCTCGCGAAATAAGTAATAAATCAATTTATTTGTTAATTATTTCTAAATAAATATATTTGACCATTTTGAATATCTTTTCCCTCTCCAAAAAATATAATATTGTATTCCTAATAGTTAGATCTTGATTTGATTAATATTATTTTATTATTCTCCATTTTCAAGACTAACTCAATAATTTGTTATAAATAGGAGGGGTTTCCATTCATTCTTCACCATGATCATTATCATCGTCACCATTATTGTCCATTTTCACTAGAGCTCCCATTTGAGTTCTCTTCATTGTTTTTGGTTTTTAACACATTAAGAGAGATAATCAATTACTGAAGCATCAAGGACATCAAATGACCCATCCCATGGAGGGGAATTTGCAAACCCTTTTTGTATATCTCCTTCACTAGGTGTTATCAATAAAATATTTATTCATTTTAAAAGCCTTTCCATTTGGGTTATTACATTGGATATACATATAGATATTGTTGTTTATTGTTTTGAATCGTATTTGTTGTTCTGTTCTAGGTTTTCCAATTTTTATTGCAGATATGAAGTGTAAGAAGCCACAAATTTTTGTTACGTTCATGTGTTACCTAATGACTTAAGTGATGTGTTTTTTGTACATCTTTCAATAAATTTCACACTAACACTTATGACTAGGGGACCCACTTCATTAATGAGACAATCGCTTCATTGCTGCAAAACTTCATGATACAACACCATAAGAGTAGCCCATATCTCCCTCAAGCAAATGGTATTATGGAAGCTTTTAACTAAATCTTAGAGAGAGGACTCACCAAGTTATGCTCGCCCAGTAGAGATGATTAGGACGAACATGTGCCAACTACAATATGGGCTTATCGTACAACCATCAAGTGCCTGCAAAGTATACACCCTTCGAGCTAGTTTATGGATGAGAAGTCGTAGTACCTACTGAATTTACCATCCCAAACCTTTTTATTGCGTAGGCTACTCGCACGAATCAATTCAAAAATGGTTGGAAGAACTTTGGGAGCTCGACGAAGCTAGGGTTTTTGCAGACTTCCACGAAACTATCGAAAAGAAGAGGCATAAAGCATGGCATGAAAGGCACATCAAGTGGAAATATTTTACAGTCAGAGGTCATGTTCTGTTATATTACAGAAATTTCTTAAAAAATCCTACAAAGCTAAAAAGGAATTGGGTAGGACCATTCATAGGTGTCGAAGTGAAAGAATCAGATGTTTTCAAGCTCACACAGTTGGATGGAATTCCACTTCCTAGATGGATGAATGGTGTATGCTTGAAAACTTTCCACGACTCAACCAATTCTACATCAAAATTATTTTACCTTTGGAAGGGGATTATAGGTAGGTATAGGTAGATTCAGTCAGTTATTTTAGTTGCGGAAGAATCTTCACCCCTCTGAAATTGTTTGTGGTCGGTGAGTCGCAAGTGTCAGTCATCATACCTGTAATAATTAGTCATAATTCCCTCTGTAAGTTCGAATTTGGGATAAATCTCTATCATAATGTCCATGACATGATTCATTAATCAACTTCTAGGCACCTGCCATCATAGCACCATAATTACCCATCATTCCCACGCTCTTTTTTAGTTTTTGCATGATCCGAGTCAGGTCCGGCTAAGCTATCATTATTGCTACCATGTTTGGGATTGAGTAGGGATACCGTCTTAAGTAGCTAAGCAGTCTAATAACAAAATTTCATGTCAAGATTTTTTATTTAATTTGCATGACAATGATAAGCTTCTCAATATAAAAATTCCCCTGTTCCCAGGCCAAGTTGAAGCCCCCCTTGATCAGGTACTCAAGTTTATGCTCAAAACGAAAAGTGTTATAATTCTATTAAACTCAACTTCAGATTGAAGGTCGTCATTCTAAATCCAACGGTGTGAATGACACTCAAATCCAAGTTCATATGCAGAAGTTAGAGTAAGTCAAAGTTCAAGTTTGACTTGTCTACATGGCACAATTGGATGACATGGCATAGCCCTTCAGCGAATGAGGAGGTGCTAAGTGGTAGACTTCCATTAGCCCTTGCATAATGCATATGGCAGGTCACAGGTAGATCAGATTAAGAATCGGCCCCCAGGCAGTGCCGTTTGCGATTTGCGATATCGCATATCACAATCACAGGAAAGGAGGACTTAAGGTAATCGACTCTGGTAAAGCTGGCTGTTGCGATGCGATATCGGCCCTGATTACAATGCGGTAAACAACAATCCCATGACGCCATCACACAAAATGGCATAATCCCATAGTTTATCACTGCCATACATCGTCGATTGCGATTTGTGGTACGACCAATAGGTTGTGTCCCACCGCGTGGCAAAATCTTCACCTAGTTAGCAGTTTTTGGAGCTAATTTGTGGGATCATGCCAGAGGCGGAGCATTTTGTGGAAAAAATAGTGGGAGAACTAGGAGAATTCATAACTTCTTCAGTTATTAGCCAATTTTGTTGCAAAAAGAGTCAATTCTAGCAGTTTTGGAAATTTTGAACTGATTGAGACATGTTTCAGAGGCATCTGAGCATTGTAAACACAATTTTGTTGTAATTTTGAGCATAATAGAGAGGCCCAAGCATTAGAAGTTGGACCAAGGAGACGTGTCCTGGGAGGGGTGAACTCCTCATCAAATATCTATGTTGTGTGTTTTATTTTGATGTTATTTGTTGTTATTTTGTTGTTGTTCAACAAATGTTTTTATGTTAAATTGTTTATAACATTTGCATAAGAAACTCTCAAGGGAATCAGTTAATTAAGAAAACAAGCTGAATGCTTAAGCACTTGATAAGAAATGATACACATCTTAGGTTTTATTCTGAATGGGGAATTAGCATAGCATTACTAATCTGCTCCATTTCAAATGAAGTTGGTATCAGAGCACTACTTTTTGCTTTCTAGATTTTCTTTGTGAAAGAAGGGTTTAATTGTTTGCAAGTTTATGTCATGCTTACAATGTTAAAACTCAGAAGAGAAGAAGGGAAGTTGGTTGAAAACCCTGAAGTTGGCTCAAGGGGAAGAAGAGAAAGTTTGCCAATGTCTTCTACACCAGTACATTCTTGAGTTGTAGAAGTTGCAGTTAAGTCTTCAGAGACCATGTTTCGTGAAGGAGAATCTATCATGACAGAATATGAGAAGAACTTTAGAAAGGATTTCTTCGATATGAAAAATATAGTGTCGGCCCTCTATGAAAAGAGAAATAGAAGATTGCAAGAAGTTCCAAACCTCTCAAAGGAGAAGGCCATTTCGGAGGAGGTAATAGAAAAGGAGTAATGGGAATGGAGACAAGCCTCCACCCTCTCCACCATCTTTTTCATATTCTACTTCACAATCATCTTCACCTTCTTCCACTATGATAACCCATACTCATCATTCCTCAAGAGGAACTTCTATATCACATTTTCTAAAGCTTGATGTTAAATTCCAATTTCTTATGTACAATGGTGATGTAAATGTAGAAAATTCAGATAACTGAATTCGCTAGTTGGAAGTGTATTGTAGAATTTAGAATATTCAAGAGGATGATATCAAAACTTAGATGGATTTGTTGAGAATGGAGGGTGCAACACTCATTTGGTGGGAATCAAGGACTCAATACGAGATCAAAAAACATGGTAAGATTTTTATTACTTGGTCTGATTTTATTGCTTCTATAAAAGGAAAACTACACCCTTTAGTTCATATGCAAAAAGCTATCTTGAATTGGAAAATTTTCAGATAGTTAAAAGGTCAAAATGTGCAAGAGTATAGTTAATATTTTAGGGGAAGAGATCTTATGCTAGGCGTAGACTTACAGTGACAAGATACCTTGCTGAAATAAATAGGAGGGTTGCATAGCTATCTTCGACACACCATTCTTATGTTTAGTCCCACAAATCTTGATGAGGTATGTGTTCAAGAAACACACCTTGAAGCAAGAGGGAAAAATGTACAAGAAGAATGTAATAAGAATCCATTTCAGAGTGGTGAAAAAGGGAAGAAATTTAAAGGAAAGCGGAAGAAAAATGCTTTTGTTAAGAAAGAAGGGGAGAAACCCATGTGCAGGAATTGTTCCAAGGAGGGTCATCATGAAGCGCATTGTTGGAAGCTTCATCCTGAATTAAGACCACAAAAATCCAACAAGAAAGGGAAACAACGGACAAACATTCTTATACAACAAGACTTGGGTTCCATCTCAGGCGATGAATAAAAAATTGCAGCCACAACCACTGAGGGAAAAGTCATGGAAAAAACAAGCAAAGAGGAAGCCATGGAAAATGCTTAAAATGAGGAAAACATAATAGAGTTGTTCCATATTAGAGTTATTTCCAAACACACCAAAATTGATACGTTGTTTGAAAGTGTACCCCAGGAAAACTTAATTTCTATAGACTTGGTCAAGAAATTGAATCTAGAAACTGTGCATCATCATAAACCATATCCATTGGGTTGGATAACCAAGGATTCCAATTTGCAGGTCACACGGAAATGAATTTTCATTTTTGCAATTACTGCCAATTTCATTGATGAAGTCGAATTAGATGTGGTACCGTTGGATATTTCTGGAATTGTGTTGTGAAGCCCATATCTGTATGACCGAAAAGATATTTTCCATAGATTTGAGAATGAATATAATTTTTTCAAAGACAAAGTGAGGTATATTGTGAGATCGCATCACAGAAAGCTTAACCTTTCTTTGGCAATCACAGGGAAAATGAAGTGACTAGTCAATTCCAACAAGAGTCTTGTGCTCCTTGTTATCAAGCAAAAGAATGACACGAAGAAGGAATCCTTTGCAGGCTGTGATGTGAAGCTGAAAGCTGAATTATTGATATGGTAAATCAATATGGAAACATGTTCCAAGAACCAAAGGGTTTCCACTGAAAAGGAGAATTCAACATGAAATACAACTACAACAAGAATGACCACTCTTAAACATTGGTATGTATCAAATGTCAATTCTCGAAAGTTTAGAAATTAAAAAACAAGTTCAAGAATTGTTAGATAAAGGAGCAATTCGTTCCTCTATTTTTCCATGTGGCTCACCAATTGTTTTGGTACCCAAGAAAGATGGAACCTGATGCATGTGTGTAGATTATCAAGAATTGAATAAAATTACCATAAAGCATTGATTCCCACTACCCATAATAGATTCTTTGCTAGATTAGTTGAAGAATGCAAAATATTTCACTAAATTAGACTTGAGAAGTGGATATCATCAAGTTAGAATAACTGAGGAGGATATTTGGAAGATTGATTTTAAAACCAAACAAGGATTGTTTGAGTGGTTGGTTATGCCTTTCGATCTTTGCAATGCTCCAGCTACATTCATGAGAGTTATGTATGATGTTTTAAGATCCTTTCTTGATGAGTTTGTGATTGTCTATTTAGATGATATTTTGATATTCAAGAAATCACGAGAAGAGTATGTCAAGCTGTGAGGAAAGTGGTAGATGTCTTAAAAAAGAATAGTTATTTCTGAAGATGTCTAAATGTGAATTCGGGAAAAATTTCTTGGTGTATTTGGGCCACATAGTTGGCAGAGGTGAGCTGAAGATTGACCACTCTAAAGTTTTGGTGATTGTGAATAAGCCAATTCCAAAATTAGTTACAGAAGTAAGGAGTTTTCTGAGAGCAACGTAGTACTGGAGGAAGTTCATTATGTGTAGTTAGTAAGCCTAGTAGTAGGAAACTAGGATTTTACACACAACTTTTAGTGCCTTCACATCCATGGAAGATTGTTTCTATGGATTTTGTGGGAGGTATTCCTTTATCAAGAAAAGTTCATGATTATTTGCATGTAGTTGTGGATAGTTTTAACACGATTTGCATATTAATGCCTTGTAAAAAGATAATTACAGCTGAACAAACAACTAAACTTTTCTTTCAAAATGTATGGGTTCTATTGCAGAAGCTACAACCACCGTCTAAAATTTTGCCTTAGCTTCATTTTGGAGCCTCCCTTCCGACCTTCATAGTAGCTTGCATTGCTTCATCAAGTTCACCAGCTTTAGTGTCTTTCTTGCACAAAGGTAGCCTGCCAGTCACAACTTGATCCATTTCCCTCACAATATGTTCACCCAAACTTGGTCCAATTGCGGGCTGAGCAGCTTCCCCTAGAAAATTGTGCATTTATGGAGGGTAACTAGTCTTCCCTCAAGAAATTGTACAATCCTCTCTAGAAGCCTGCTAGGCTCTAGGAGAGTGCAATCCTACCTGCCAACACTCCCAGTAGGATTTGTGCAAATTTCCCCAGCAAGGTTGCTCAGCCCATAATTTGCACAAATCTGGGTAGCAGTCAGTTGCTCTGCCCAGAAAATGTGCAAATCTCCTAGACAACCAACCCAGCTCCCAACTAGAAATGCGCATTTCTCTCCAACAATGGAGTAGTCTCTTGCATATGCAGCTGAGTAGACCGATTCCCTCCAAGACTAAGAAAAATAGACCTACATTCATGAGTTGCTTCTCCCAAGGAAGAATTCAAAGCCATCCCTTGTTTCAGGGAGCTGTGTTTAATAGTTGGAGGTTGCATTCAAGGATCAGTTCTGAAAACTCCCACCAAGTTTTACTTCCCCTAGACTCATGAAATACACGTCACAACCTTGATGTTATCAAAACTCATCGACTGGACAATACGAAGCTCATTCCTCACATCAACCTTGCATCTCTGACATCCCACATCACATCTAGAAGCAATCAGCACATTCAGCTCAGTTGTTTTTGGGTAAGCCTGCTTCCTATCCCTTATGCTGCATTTTTGTTTCTTTTCTCTATTTTCTCTTCTGGGAATATTGTTTTCTTGATTTATTTGAACAATTTTTGTCATTTACATATATACTAGCTTGTCCTAGCTCTATTTCGGTTTTTATTTTTATCTCACTTCTATTGCATGCATGAAACTGTTTTGCACGGACATTTGCCCAAGCAGTGAACTACCTCAACCACATGCATGTTGATATCTTTGTTGAATCTTTCATTCATGTTTTTCATGCACTATCAACCACTTCTGCTATCACATAGTGTTGCCATGGATTTACTTTCTTAGTTGCTTTCAGCTACCCATCAGCGTGTCGGGTCAACCTTGGCCCGAACTTTGCCTTCACCAAGGCTGCATTGCGATATCTAGGGAAGGAAGGCTCACCTTCCTCTCTAGATTTACACATTCCTTCCCAAGCACTGGCCTCCAGGATTGTTTTGCACATTTCTGGAGGACGGTGGCTGCTTGGCCCAAGAAATTCCACAAATTTGTTCCTAGGCCAGCAATCCTTCCCAGCTAGAATTCCACATTGCGCAATCCCAACAGTTAGCAACCAGAATGGACTGTGCATTGCGTAGTTCCAGCAGTCAGCCAGTCTCCCAATAGCCCAGATTGTGCCTTGTGTAGTCATGGTAGTCAGTCTCCCAACTTCCCGACCTAAATTGAGAACCTTCATGATCATGCACCCAGGTATGTTGCAAGTCGGTTCTCATGTTCATTTTGGTTTTTGATTGACAGATTGCTTGCCATGACTGTTTCCATGTCTCTAGGTATCCCAGGTGTTCATGTGCCTCTCAACAATATAGGTACAATAGTTTTCAGGAGAGTAGAGATGAAGACACCATTCAAAGCACACATGGGGATGTAGTTGATCAAATGTCCATGGACTTGCCTACCCACGAAGACATCAAGTTGTTCATAGAAAACGGCATCAAGATATGACAATAGCAACATCACAGCAAGAAGCATCATGAACAACAACTAAAGACAACATACAAAATACAATGAATGCAAGAGGAGGGTTGTTGACAACACGGAGGTAGAACAAGGTTGCAAGCTCAAGCAGGTAAATTGATGATGAAAGCAACTTTAGAGACTCCCGCTATGAAGTGACAGCACGACATAAATATTGCCTGAAGGCAGAAGATGGAACAAATAAGGAGTTACATGTACTGAAGCAGCAACTCAGGAAGAACATGAAACTACACAGAAAGAAGAATGAGTTGCAATAGGAATAAGAACAACAGTGGGCATAACATTCACCCATAGATGAAACTATGCCTGTACAAGTGAAGGATCCATCCCAGCAGCTGACACAGAGTAGACATGGTGAGCAGTGTTACTGATTGCATGCAAGGGATTCAACAACATGCATGTTGTTGAGTGCATGCATGCAATCCAACCCATTCAACACACTCACCAAGGCGAAGACAAGAAGCAAGTCCAACTGGAGTTGAACATGTACTTTTGCAAGTTGATGCACATGGCCACCAACACACACTTAAAGATCAGCACAAACAATATCCATGAGTGTGTTTCTGGTTCAACCGTACCCAAGAAGACCATGCACATGTTAGCAGACGAGTTGGATGAAGGGACCGAACCAATTCACTGGTTGCAATGGAGGCAAGAATTCACTTCAACAAGATGTCACCATATGAGGTGCATCCACACCATCACGGATGACCAAGCTTGCCATCAACTCACCACCTTCACAATCACAAGAATGTTAAAGAGTTGGTCTCATCACATCAAACCGAGTGTCAGTGATGTCTTTCAAGTCTTGCTCAAGCCATTTTGTCTCACATGAGTACATGTGCATTACTCATGTCAAGTGTAATTCAAGTGTCAATGGTTGGATGTAACAGTCATAGAGTAGGTGAAGAGTCATGAGGGTAGTTGAACTGTCACAAAGGGGAATGTCGAGGGTCACCCCACCCTTTGCTACAAATAGTCCCTCATAACTCATTGTATGGGATTTTGTTTAGCCAAGCTTCTGATAAGACTATCTTGGAAAGAGCTTGGGTAGTATTGTAACGCGCCTTGGCTTCTCCACTACACAAAGCTAGTTCATCTCTTTGGAGGAGCAGGCGGATGTGGTTGTAATGTTTCACTGTTGGGGCTAGCAGTTTTACATGGATGTATTGTATCATTGTGACTTACACTTCTTTATATATAAGAGCCAACACATTTTCATGCATATGTTGTTATTGTAGTTGGACTGCTCCAGTTGCATTAATGATATATGTTGTTTAACTTACGTATTTGAGTATGAACTGATTTGTATGCAATTATATGAATCTTCTTGTTAATGTGTTGTATATGTTTTCATTGTTGTCACCATCCATGTCAACTACTCTGCCGGACATCAGATAGAACTTTGACATGAACCTTGTTGTAACAATCATTGCATTTGCCTTAGACTAATCCGTGAGTGATGTACGTGTTATCTTACCTTGAATGTTGTGACTGCCGCATCCAAGTGGACTACTCCACTGGAAGCTATCCATGTCCTTTTGTGTTGTGTGTTCCTAGTCGGGTTAGGACTGATCCCTTTCAACCTAGAACTCACCTTCAATCTCACCTCCCCTTGATGTGTTAGAACTTCTAATACACCTTCCTTAACTCACTGCATCAATCACACGCTTGCTACTGACAGAGTTATCCTACTTTCATCTATGTGACATTGTGTTCAAGGCATTACCTTACAACCCATTGTTGGGACTCCTACACCAAACGGTATGAGGTCTAATTGGGACTTCTTACCAGGGATATCCCCTTCACATGTTGGCGGGTCCAAAACTGTCAACATTTCTAGTGCTAAAAGGAGGGCCTGATGACAAGCTATGTCCTCTCATCCAGTTTTGAACCTTTTCATATCTTTCATGGAGTCTTTAACTCTTTTTCCATTGAGGTGTTTTTCGAATCATGAAGATGTCTCAATCTCAGGGAAGATTTTCGATCTCTTGTCCACTAACACGTATGACGGTGAAGGTGAAGTGGCCTAGACTGAGCACTTACATAACTTTCTTTCCATGATTCATGAGGAAGACAAGTTTTCTGATGAACAGGCTAGTTTGCTCCTTGCATACACACTTCATGAATCTACATTTCGTTGGGTGCTCAACCTACTAGCAGACACCATGCACTCATTTGAGCACTTCTGTGACCTTATTGAAGACATGTTCTATCATTTTGATCTAGACCATTTTGAATGGAAACTGTTATAGCAACGGAGGGCTCCGCATGAATCCGTTATTGATTTTTGGTAGCACTTCCATGACTTGCAGTTTGAAGCTCTGAGGAGCCAGATGAAATTTGCTTATCTTTGGGACTAGTTCAAGTACTGTCTTAAGAAATTTGCCCATCCCAAGAGAAAGTTTGAGATCAAGCCTCACTCAACATTCTTCATTGATGGAGCTACATAATGTCATGTGGAAGTGGGCACTGTCTCAACTAACTATCTGCCTTCCTCTTATTCAACAGCTCCACCACTGCCCACTGAGGTTGAGGATCATGCTGACACACCTATTCATCCTTCACACCCTCCCAACATCACTTCACTCAATTTTTGCGTATATTTGGTTGTGAGTCCTTCGAGTTCTCATATGCGTTATTTTCTACGACCTTTGCCTTCACACCTGGGTGTTCCTCTGGATGATGTTGTCTTGTGTTCATCCATTCTATACTCTTCACTTGTTGTGGACGAGGAACAACCCACTGACAGAGTTGGTGTTGCACAACCAACATGCATTGTCATTCATGAAGAGTATGAGTGGGAGCTTGAGCATCAACACTCGACAAAGGATGACTCCCTTTTGTCTGAGTCCCCTCGATTCTTTCCTAAAATGGTTGGTGAACTTTCCATCCATGATTTTCATGTGTGCCTTCATCCATGGATGCACCCGTTATTGATATTTTGTAGGACACGATGTATGTTAGCCCATCATCCAACAATGGATAGGACCAATCATTCATTGGAAATCCAGTTGATCTTTCATCTGATTTTTCTAGAAACGCAGAGGGCAAACATCCTTCCTCCTCATCTACCCCTCTGTGTGATACATCAAATCAAGAGGATGCCGACCAACATGCTGAATTTTTTTATCTTGGTCATTGTGATCTCTTCACCTCATCATCCGATCATGATGTTGATTCACTTATTGTTAATCCAACTAAGCCAATGGTCTATGCAGATCCGTTTGTCAATGAAGTCGAAACCCCACAGACCGTTGAGGCACTTCAGCTCGAGCTGATGGTTATATCAGGCCCTTGTTGTCTTGAGGTTGGTTTCTCTTTCGATCAGGAAATTATTCAAACACTCAAGGCTCCTCACCACTCATATGTATGCACTCAATATTAATCTAACACTAAGATTTTACTTCCTCCACTCGAACTACATGATCCCATTGTTCATGTATCCAAGGAGTCTTACATTGTAAGCACTTGTGTGCAACGTAGGTTATCTTTGTTTCTTTCATTTTCTTGCATGTCACAGTTGAGAGTGTTCTTATGCTTCAAAGTTACATGTAGTGTAACACAACACCATGATAAGCCCGCAAACTACCCGTCATGCACATGCACTTACTTATGTCCCATGGGAAATTTGAATCATGAAGTGTGGTTGTCTTCATTATTATATCTTTCTTTCTTGCTGGTTCGCACAACTAGGTTGCTTTAAGACCAAGCCTTCACCAACATGTGTCTACCAATGTGCTGGTGGCTGCATTGGAAGTATCACTTCATGTGATTAGGCCCGTGTATCATTAGTGTAGGAGGGGTGTTTGGTTTCAATTGTTTGCTTGCATGCTTGTTTTCTTACGTGATTTGTTTTCTTATTTGTTTTCTTTCTTGTTTGTTTACTTGCTTTACTTTCATTTTTTCTTCTGCTCTTGCTTTGCTTTGTTTGTTGTTAGTTCATTGATCCAAGTGGATGTTGGTGGCCACCCACCTATCCCATTTGGACCCCCACAACTGTCTCTTTCAGTTTTTCAGTTTCCATAATTGTAGCACAATTTACTATTTTTAGCAGTTTTTCGGGTCCTGAACTTCCGGAGCCGTTTTGAGGCCCTAAACGACGTTTTTTGGGGAATCCAAGGGCAACATGGGTCCATGCGATGGACCGATGTTTCCCGTTCCAACAATGGTATTTCTCGGATAGATCTTTCTAACGAGCTATCATACGCGTCAAACGGAGATCGTATGCCAAAGTTACGACGCCGGGAAATTGATGTACCAATTTACCCAAAACGGGGCCCACAATTTGGCGTTTCATCTTCTAAGGGTCGGTTTTGGAATGTGAAGGGTTTTCCATTGTTTCTCAATAATAAATAGGCCTTCGAGCCTCATTGTAACACAAGTTCGGAACATTTCAGAGACATGTAGCCGCACATCTCTTCTCAGAGATAAGCTACCATCGTCCTAGCTGGTTTATTTCCAATTCTGGTTGTAAGCATATTTCGGTATTTTCCATTAATGAAATGAAGTGTTATTTCCGCTGCATCTCTCTATTTATGGTTATCGCATCTCTGTATTTATGGTTATCTCTGTAATCTATTGCGTTCCTATTTAAATCCGGATCATTCATTCGCTTGTTTCATTCGTAGGTTAGTTTTGCATGAAACCATGTATGACTCTTGAAGTGAGTTGGGTAAAGTACAAGAGGGCTTGTACAACTATCACTGCTTGGTTATATGTCATGTTGCCTCTGTATGATGAGCTTGTTACTCTTAGTCCATGATATATCGAAGGAAAATGCATACTCTTCAAAGTGAACCTTGTTGTAAACACAATGCTTGCGCACTAACTAGTGTCACCTTCTCTAGTCAATTTTTTTTGTGTTAACCCTTATCATCTCAGTCAAGTAGAGTAAGGTAAGGGGGAAAATCTTAATAGCATGTCAGAGATACAATAAAATACTTCTCTGCTGGAACAGCCTCTTTTGCTCTCAATAAGTCGAAATCCCTCTTCCACCTCTAAAATGAATAAGTGTTATGCACAGTGAAAAATAAGAAAATGAAAAGTCAAAGATGAAAAATGAAAAATAAATAAGGAAAAAGAAGAGAAAGGCTTCATGCGTAGGGAGGTGATGCAAGTAACTCCACTGGGGTACTAACCAGGCTCGCTGGCAGTGGATCCATGCTTGTGTTCCTATGTGACTCCACCAAGGTACTGTCCAGGCCTGCTGGCAGTGGAGCAACACCAGAGATGAAACTAAGGCTCTGACGACTATACTACTTGTGCACCTATATACACCTCAACCCCAATCGAAACAACTTTGTTGCCTTGGCTTGGAATGTGTGTCAATCGACCAAGCATTTGGTAGATGCTACATCTTACAATCAATTTAGTGTGATACAAATATGAGATAAAACTGATCAATACTTCCGGAGGTGTTAGACCTTATTTTCATGAACAATGTCCATTTAGAGAGCTAGAGTTTTACCAGTGTGTCCCCAAGTGTTGTAGTGGCTACAACCACCCTCCAAAAGTTTTCCTTAGCCTTGTTTTGGACCCCCCCTTCTAACCTTCACAGTAGCTTGCCTTGCTTCGACAAGTTCACAAGCTTCAGTGTCTTTCTTTCACAAAGGTAGATTGTCGATCATAGCTTGATCCATTTCCCTCACAGGCTATTCACCTAGACTTGGTCCAGTTGTAGGATGAGCAACTTCCCCTTCAAAATTGTGAATTTCTAGAGGACAACGTGTCTTCCCTCCAGAAATTGTGCAATCCTCTTTGGCAACCTACTGGGCTCCAGGATTGCGCAATCCTACCTACCAACCCTCCTAGCAGGATTTACGCATATTTTCCCAGCAAGGCTGCTCAATCTAGAATTTGTGCAATTCTAGGCAACAGTCAGCTGCTTTGCCCAAAAATTGCACAAATATCATAGGCATCCAACCCAACTCCCAACCAGAAATGTGCATTTTTCTCCATCAGTCAAGCAATCTCTTTCATGTGCAGCTGAGTTGAGTGGTTCCCTCCACCATTGGGTTGTGTTATATTCTTTCCATGACTAGCCCACGTGGTTAACCATGGGTTATAGGGGGGGAGGTCACAGGGGGTTTGAGGGGCACCCATAACCCCACTTTATGGGGTCTGGGGCAGCGCCCTAGAAAATTTTGGTTTTGGACCCTATATTAGGTTGGGCGAACCCACCTATGGTTTTGTGCATGATTTTCGCACATGCTTTTGGAAGTGATGGTTTTTGTTCCATGGTTTTGGACGTGATTGTTTTTTGGTCCATGGTATTGGATGCTTCAGCATGTATAAATATGTATTGTAACATTGAAAGGAACATAATGAAAAATCAAGCTGGTAGTCCTGGTTTTGGGATCCAAGGGAAAATCTCTGTGTATATGTGTTTTATGTGTTATGCTCTCGCATTGTTTATTTTCTATGTTTTAGAATTTGTATGCAAGTAATTACTGTAAGGGGTTAAAACCTACATGTGGTATCAGAGTTTTTTGGGCTTCAAGGGGAAGCCTTTGTTGTTGAGGGGTTTTGCTCGGGCCTGTGGTAGACTTTGTTCAGTGGGAGATCTGTGAGATCAATTCTGGTGGTGAAAGAAGATGGTGAGTAGTGGAAAGATAGAGATCAAGAAATTTAATGGTTAGATTTTTGAGTTGTGGAAACTCAAGATGGAGGGTCTGTTGGTGGATAAAGATTAGTGAATCACAGTAGATCTGGGTACTAAACCAATGGGAGTGTCCGACAAAGAATGGAAGAAGTTGGATCGGAAGGCAAATAGCACAATACGATTGTGTGTCTCAGATTTAGTATTGCTGAATGTATCAGGGGAAGCTACGGCGAAGGCTTTGTGGGACGAGTTAGGGACTTTGTACCAATCTAAGTCTCTGGTGAATAAACTGTTCCTGTGGAAAAAGTTGTATAACCTGAAGATGAAAGATGGAGACTCCATGACAGAGCATCTAAACACATTTAATATTGTGCTAAGTCAGTTAGTATCTATTGATATTAAAATTGTAGATGAAGATAAGTGCATCAGTTTGTTATGTTCTCTACTAGATTCGTGGGATAGTCTGGTTATTGCAATAGGTAGCAATGCAACTCCCTTACAGTTTAATGAAATATTCTCAGCCTTGCTGACGAAGGAGATGAGACAGAAAAATATGGAGAACCAGAATGGTGATGCCTTGTCTGTAGAAGGAAGGTCCGAGAACGGAAACAAAAATAAGTCATCGAGTGGGAGATCTAAATCTCCAGGAAAACCTGTAAAGGTGGTGTGCCAGAAATGTGGAAAGGAAGGTCACTTTAAAAGGGAATATAAATCTAAAACTCGTGACAAAGGAAAGGGATCTAATGAGGCTCCTTCTGCAGAGGTGAAAACCACCTTAGATGAAGGTGAGCATGTGTACTTGGCTTCTTCAAGTACACATGTGGATAATGAGGCATGATGGATTGACTTAGGTGCATCCTTTCACTTCACTCCCCATAGAGAGTCATTTTGCAAGTATGAGAAATATGATGGTGGTGATGTCTTCTTAGGGGATGAAAGGAAGGCTAGAATCATTGGCCGTGGAAAAGTAAAGTTGAAGTTGCAAGGTGGAAGGGTTAGAACACTTCCAAGTGTTCTACATATCCCTACATTAACCAGAAATTTGATTTCTGTAAGCAAGTTGGATGATGCAGATGTAAAAACATTGTTCGAGAAGGATACCTGCAAAATGGTTCAGGGAGCATTGATATTGATGTGGGGAGTTTGGATTGGAACTCTATACAAGCTACAAGGTAGCACTGTTATTGATGGGTGCAACAGTTCTGTGGTTCTTGAAAGTGGAGCAGAAAATCTAGTGGTCTCTGGAGAAAAGACCATGCTATGGCATCAAAGGCTTTGACATATTGGAGAGAAGGGCCTTCGAATACTTCATGGTGAAGGTATGGTAGAAGGTATGAGTAATAGCTCTCTGGATTTTGATTTCTATGAAAATTGTGTATATGGCAAGTAGAATCAGGTGAGTTTCCCCTCTGGTAGTAAGAGGGTGAAACAGATATTAGAACTTGTGCACAGTGATGTGTTTGGACCTGTGAAGGTTCCATCACTAGGTAAGTCTATGTACTATGTATAATTTATAGATGAATTCTCAAGTAATACATATATATATTTCCTTAAGAAGAAATCTGAAGTCTTTGACAGGTTTAAATAATTTAAGGCTCTCGTGGAAAATAGACAGAGAAGAAGATAAAGGTGTTGAGGACAGATAATGGTGGAGAGTTTGGCAGTAAGTAATTTGAAGAATTCTGTAAGAAGTGTGGTATAGCATGGCAGAAGACTACTCCATATACACCTTAGCAAAATGGAGTTGCAGAAAGAATGAACAAGACGTTGATGGAAAGGGTAAGAAGCATGGTCAGTGGTGCCGGGTTAGGATAGGAATTCTGGGCAGAGGCGGTGGATACTACATGTTACCTTCATCAGCGTTGGAGGATAAGACTCCACAAGAGGTATGGACTGCTAAGAAACCCTCTCTTTCACATCTAAGGGTATTTGGATGCTATTCATATGTACATGTTCCAAAGGAGAAACAAACCAAGTTCGATAGTGAATCTGAAAAGTGCATCTTTATTGGGTGTAAGGATTGTTTAAAGGGTTATAAGATTTGGAACCCAATAACAAGGAAGGTTATGTATAACTGAGATGTGGTGTTCATAGAGGTGAATGATGTTATTAAACATGAAGTCCAACCAAAGGAACCTGAGAAGATAGAGTTTGAGCTAAAGGAGGAAGAATCAGACTCTACAGTAGAGGAGGAATTAGAAGATGAAGAGCCACAAACTCCAGCTATGAGATGATTAGTTCGAGAAAGAAGGCAACCAAAAAGGTATAGTTCATTTGCTTTTTGTTCAAATTTTGCTTTGTCTGTTACTGATGATGATCCCAGAACTATGAAGGAAGCAATGGATTCAGAGGATGGAAAACTCTGGAAAGAGGCCATGGATGATGAAATGGCATCTTTTCACAAAAATGAGGCTTGGGATTTGGTGGAGTTGTCGGCTGGAAGGAAACCCATTGGGAGAAAATGGGTTTTCAAAAGGAAGATAAATGCAGAAGGAAAAGTGGAGAAATACAAATCTCGGTTGGTAGCAAAAGGTTATTCCCAAGTGTCGGGAATTGATTTTGGTGATATTTTTTCTCCTGTTGCCAAGGTAACTTCTATTAGATTACTTTTACCTGTTGTTGCTGCTTTTGATTTTGAGGTAGAACAGATGGATGTGAAGACAACATTTCTTCACGGGGATCTAGAAGAGGAGATCTACATGAAGCAACCTGAAGGCTTTTCGATGAAGGGTAAGAAAGAACTGTTATGCAACTTAAAGAAGTCTCTGTATGGGTTAAAACAGTCACCAAGGATGTGGTATAAAAAATTTGATACATTTATATAGGGACTTGACTTCACCAGAAGAAAAGAAAATCATTGTGTGTATTTTAAATTAACTGGTGACCATGTTATTTATTTGGTCTTGTATGTGGATGATATGTTGCTGATTGGAAATGACAAAGAAATTATCCAGGATTTGAAGACCCAATTGTCCTCCAAATTCGACATGAAGATCTTGTTGCTGCAAACTATTTTTGGGCATGGAAATCAAAAGAATTTTGGGCATGAGGAATCTCTGGTTAAATCAGAAGAGTATGTTGCGAAATACAACAAATATTTAATATGGAGGATAGTAAACTGGTGGAGGTTCCGATTCCTGTAGTGTAAAGTTATCTGGCTGAACAGTGTCCCAAGACACAAGAAGAGGAAGAGGATATGTCCCATGTTCCATATGCAAGTGCAGTTGGTAGCCTGATGTATGCAATGGTTTGTACTAGACCAGACATTACACATGCAGTGGGAGTATTGAGTAGGTTTATGTCCAAACTAGGGAAGGAGCATTGGACAACAGTGAAGTGGGTTTTCAGTTATTTGCGTGGCACTAGTGATTATGGTTTTTTCTACCAAGGAAGACCAGGATTGGACACAGTTTTGGATATCCATGGATTTGTTGATGTATATTGGACTAGAGATTTGGATCAGAGAAGATCTACAAGTGGCTATGTGTTTAACCTATATTGAGGTGCAGTCAATTGGATGAGTAAGAAACAATCTGTAGTGGCACTATCAACTATAGAGGCAGAATACATGGTAGCCACTTATGCAAGCAAGGAAGCAGTTTGGTTGCAGAGATTGTGTTCAATATGGCGTTAGTACAAGAAGTTATAAGGATAGACTGTGACAGCCAAAGTGCAATTTTCTTGGCAAAGAACCCTGCATATCATTAAAAGACAAAGCACATTGATGTTCAATATCACTTTGTGAGGGATATGATAAAAGTCAAAAAGGTGTTGCTGGTAACGGTGGATACTTTGAAGGATACTGCAGATGCATTGACAAAATCTATGAGCTCTGAGAATTTCTCTTGGTGTAGAGAAACAATGGGCACTACAGGGTTGGATAAATGACTAAGCTCTCTTGTGACCCCCTGTGGAAAGAAAACAACAAGTGGGAGAATGTTGGGTTGTGTTATATTCCTTCCACGACTAGCCCACATAGTTAACCAGGGGTTAGATGTGGGGAGGTCACAAGGGGTTTGAGGGGCACCCGTAACCCCACTTTATGGGGTCTGAGGTAGCACCCTGGAAATTTTTGGTTTTGGACCCTATGTTAGGTTGGGTGGATCCACCTATGGTTTTGTGCATGATTTTCACACATGTTTTTGGACACGATGGTTTTCGGTCCACGGTTTTGAACGTGATGGTTTTTCTGTCCATGGTATTGGATGCTTCGGCATGTATAAATATGTATTGTAACATTGAAAGGAACATAATGAAAAATCAAGCTGGTAGTCCCGGTTTTGGGATCCAGGGGAAAATCTTTGTGTATATGTGTTTTATGTGTTATGCTCTCGCATTGTTTATTTTTTTTGTTTTAGAATTCGTATGCATGTAATTATTGTATGGGGTGAAAACCTACATCCAAGACTGAGCAAAATAGACTTGCATGCATGGGATACTTCTCCTAAGGCAACATGCAAAGACATCCCTTATTTTAAGGAGCTATGTTTAGCAGTTGGAGGTTACATGCAAGGAGCAATTCTAAAACCTCCCACCAATTGTCGCTTCCCCTAGATTTGTGGCATGCACGTCAGAACCTTGATGTTATAAGAACTCATCAACTAGATGTTGCAAAGCTCATTACTCACACCAACCTTGCAGCTCTGACATCCCACATCACATCTAGGAGTAGTGGGAAAATTCAGCTCATTTTTTTGGGGTAAGCCAGCTTCCCATGCTTTGTGCTGCATTTCTGTCGCTTTTTGTGTTTTCACTTGTGGGAGTATTATTTTCTTGATTTCTTTGAATGCTTGTTGTCATTTACATATATACTAGCATCTCCTAACTCTACTTCAGTTTCTGTTACTATCTCACTACTATCGCATGCATCAAAATGCTTTGCACCGACTTTTGCCCAAACGACGAACTGCCTCACCCACATGCATGTTGATCTATTTTCTGAATCTTTCATTCATTTTTGTCATGCATTGTCAATCACTTCTGCTATCACTTAGTGTCACCATGCATTTACTATCTTAGTTGCTTTCAGTTGCTCGTAGGCGAGTCGGGCCAACGTTGGCCCAAACTCTACCTTCACCAAGGCTACATTGTGCAATACAAGGAAGGAAGGCTCACCTTCCTCTCCTAATTTTCACATTACTTCCCAACCACTAGCCTCTGGGACTATTTTATGCATTTTTGAAGGACGACGGCTTCTTGGCCCAAGAAATTGCGCAAACCTGTCCCTAGGCTAGCAATCCTTCCGAGCTGGAATTTCGCATTATGCAATCCCAAATAGTCAGTAGCTAGAATGGACTATGCATTGCATAGTTCCAGTAGTTAGCTAGTCTCCAAACAACCTAGACTGTGCTTTGTATAGTCTTGGTAGTCAACCTCCCAACCTCCCAGCCGAAATTGTACAACCTTCATGATCATGCACCCAGGTATGTTGCAAGTCAGTTCTCATGTTCATTTTGGTTTTCGACTGACAGATTGCTTGCCATGAGTGTTTCCATGTCTCCAGGTATCCCAAGTGTTCATCTGCCTCTTAACAGTACAGGTACAATGGTTTCCAAGAGAGTAGAGATGAAGACACTGTTCAAAGAAAACTTGGGGATGCAGTCGATCAAATGTCCATGGATTTCCCTACCCACAAAGACATCAAGTTGTTCGTAGACAAGGACATCAAGATATGACAGTAGGAACATCACAACAAGTAGCATCATGAAAAGTAGCTAAAGACAGCATGCCAAATACAACAAAAGGAAGAGGAGGGTTGTTGACAACACAGAGGCAGAATAAGGTTGCAGGCTCAAGCAGGTCCATTTTTGATGAAAGCAACTTTGGAGACTCCCGCTATGAAGTGACGATGCGACATGAAGATCATGCGAAGGAAAAAGATGGAACAAAGAAGGAGTTTCATGTGTTGAAGCAGCAACTCAGGAACAACATGAAGTTGCACAGATAGATGAATGAGTTGCAAGACGAATAGGAACAACATTGGGCACAACATGCACTCACGGATGAAACTGCACCCATAAAAGTTAATGATCCATCCCAGTAGCTGACACAACCCATACATGGTGAGTAGTATTGTTGGTCACATGCAAGGGATTCAACGACATGCATGTCGTTGAGCACACACATGAAATCCAACCCATTCAACAAACTCACCAAGGCGAAGACAAGAGGCAAGTCCAACTGGAGCTAAACAAGTACTTCGGCAAGTTGATGTGTATGACCACTAGCACACACTTGAAGATCAACATAGACACTATGCATCAGTGTGTTGTTGCTTCAACCGTATGTTATCACTCAGGTTGTCCCTAGGCTCCTATTAGGGATACGGCCGAGCTAACCACAAACCAATCTTCTGATTACATGTTCTAGCCCACCTGCAATCGGAGAGGGCTCTCTCCTTTAGATTCAACCTTAGTTGATCTGGATTCAACCTTAGTTGATGATTTTAGGGTAGCTTTCTCACTTCAAGGGAATGTTGATTGTGATTGGGAGGAAGGTAGGATTCTCGAGTAAAGAGGCACAGTAAGGTGTTATAAGTTTTGAACCATTGGGCATGGAGTCACAGCTTGAGGCATGCAAGCATTTTCTTGGTCACAAGGGGATACGGAGCAGGATAGCCACGGAGGATACAACATTCAAGCTGCTGAAAGTACGAAATGAACATCAGGGATGAAAGGCAAAAGAGAATCATTTCATCATGCTGACAGAGGGGAGAAATGGATGAGTGGGATCCCGGAGCAGTTAAGAATTCCAAAGACATGCACCCATATACGAATGAAACAGGGTAAACTAGAGCAGTTA
>APFE030171074.1:0-50614 GCA_000404065.3 Pinus taeda
CAGTCCAAAGGAATCGGGCAAGCATTTCAACCCTGGGCAATCCTCTATTCTCAAAGTTTTCAACCGAGTCAACAGTCCAAAGGAATCAGGCAAGCATTTCAACCCTGGGCAATTCCGTATCTTCAAATCTTCCAACCGAGTCAACAGTGCAAAGCATTCAGGCAAGCATTTCAATTCCGGGCTATCTAAGAGCCACAAAGTCTTCAAGCTCCTGAGATAAACAAGCAAAGGTGGCAGCATTTCCAACAAACGATCCCCTCCTAATTCCATATATTCCATCTTGGAGAGTTCTCCAATACCATTTGCTGGCAATCCTCTTAACATCGTTCCAGACACATCCAATTGTACCAAGAACCGTTGATGTGGCACTTGGGGAGGCAATTCCCTCACATTGCTACAACCTTTAAGATCTAACTGTTTCAGGGTGCTAATATTTCCAAATGCTTCGTTGGAGATGGTCAAATTTGAGCAACCTCTCAGAAATAGGTATTGCAGTCCAGCAAGGTTCCCAAAAGAAGTTGGAAGCATCTGCAAACTGGAAGCATTTGTCAAATCTATTTTCTGGAGGTTTGCTAGATTTCGCAGTGAATCAGGAAGCGATATCATTTCTGTACAGTTTCTTAACACTAAGTGTTCCAAGGAATGCACATCACATAGTTCTTCCGGCAAAGTTTTGAATGCTGCATGCCTTATGTCAATCTCTACCAAGTTCTTCACCTGCATTATGGACTTGGGAAAGCGACAAAGCGGAGCGCAGATACACAGCTTTCGCAACTGGCGAGGCACCTGCAGTGTTTGTGTTTCAACTATCAGAAAAACGTCTATGATGATTTTCACTTAGAAAATGAAGTGGAACGCTCAAGGAAAAAATATAAACATACCTGAGATTCACGTTCCCACAATACTCTTAATTTATTTCCTTCCACTTCCAAAACTTTTAAATTCTCCATGGGTATCCAGGAAGGTAGGGAAGAGTGTGTACACTTATACCAGCGGATCCACTGGATCTGTGGTGCTCGGACCCTCCTCAGTATCCGTTCCAAATAATCACTTTCAGCCGAGACAAGTTGCAAATTCAAAATGCCACAAAAACGGAAATTATCTAAAAGACGCCTCAGATAGTTCCCAAACAACTCAGGGCTCCATCTTCTGTACCATGACATCTCACTCATCAGCAAGCGAGTATTGTCTTCATTGAAATTGAGGGGACCATCCATCATAATTCCGCGAACTTCGATGTTTCCCTGTTCATTCATGAAAATTATACAAAGGTTTTTCTTTCTTTCTCAGCAAACAAATTAGAAACATAAGTATTCATCTTCAAAAGTTTGAATGATTGCAGCACTTACACATGAGGATCGCTCCAACAAATGATGGATGTTCTTGGGCGTCTGATGCCAAAAACGTCGAGTAGTCGCTTCCTCCGCAATATGTCTTCCCATATCTCTGATTTGATCATGCATTTTTACCTTATTTTCACCATCAAGTTCCAAGAGACACTTATTCTTTAGCTGACCAACTGAACCACAGATTTTTATTACAGTATCTATGTCTTTTCCAGTGAAGAAGCAAGCAATATCTAAGAATATTTCTTGATCCTTTGAACTAAGCGAGTCATAACTGATTTTAAGTCGCTTATATATCTCGGTAGGTAATATGTGGTTTAGTCGATTTAATGTGTCTTGCCAGTAAGATCTGTCTTCACCAGAGAGCTGTGCACCGAACACCTTCAATGATAGTGGTAATCCATTGCAAGCTATCAAAAAACCATCTACCAGATCTGCAACTTCTGGTAGAGGATTTGGCTGATTGAAGGCATGAGAGCAGAAGAGCTTTCTGGAGTGCTCTAAATTTAGCCCCTTTAGCTCGTAGACTGAAGTCTCTGCGATGTTTTCTATTTTGAAGATTTTCTTGTCACGAGAGGTGATCAAAATTAAGCTATTGGAGCTAAGAATATCTTTAATTGGGAAAAACGGTTGCAGCTGTAGAGCATCATCTACATCATCTAAAATTATAAGAAAGCTATAAGAGGAGGATAGATGCTTTAAAAGCTCCTCTATACCTTCATGAATGCTGTATATTGGCAGGTCCACTCCAGTCAATTCCTTCAGTAGTTTCCTCTGCAAAGAATGTAGAGAGCCATTGGCTGCGTTTTCTCTGACATCGTATAAAAAACACGATCTACTGTAACGCCATCTCCTCTCGCTGAAGTACTGTTTGGCCAGTGTTGTCTTTCCAACACCGCCTTGACCCACAATCCCCACAACGTTGCCCTTCTGCTGCTGCAGAACACGGGTTTCAAATTCCTTCAACTTTTCCTCCAAACCTGTTGGATGTTTGGCCACAAATTTCAATGGTGTTTTGTCAACATGATTCCACACGCGCAGCACGACCGCTTCCAACAGTTCTCCCTCGTCCCTGAATATCAGAGAATAAAACAACTGGTAAAAGGCACTTATATAAAATGTCGCATGCCTAACAATGCATACCCAGATCGGAGAAGAACTGAAGAGGGAGGGAGGTGGTCAGTTTGAGATTCTTACCCATTAAACTGCTTTAACTCGAAACCACTTATGTTTGCAGCAGTGCAGAGAGCTTCTCTCCACTTCTGAATAGTCTCTGAGTCGTATCGATTTTTTTCTTCGTGCTTCCGCAGGGCTTCAGCGTACCTTCCATCTTTCTCGGTCCAGCGGAGCTCCGAAGGCTCCACGTTGTAAAATACAGGAAGAATAGTGGCCCCCGTGGTTATCATGGCGATGAGCTCATTCAGACACCATTGAGAGTTCGCATAAGTGGGAGAAAAAACCGCTATGTGAATAGCGGCACTTCGAATTGCGGCTTCTATTTGAGAGGGAAAGGTGCGCCCCTCTTCCAATTCTGGTTTGTCCAAAAAAACTCGCAATCCAAACGATGTAAGACGTTTGTAGAGATGACTGGCGAATGTCGTCTTCACATCCGGACCTCTGTGATTGATGAACACCTCATAAGAGGTCGATGGAGAAGAGGAAGAAGCAGCACTGTCATTGTGTTGGGGAGCGGTTTGTGCCATTTGAATGAGAATTGGGATGAATGGATAGACAGCCTAATGAATGGATAAAATGGCAGACAGAAAATAAGCAGGCAGATAGATCAGATCGCGGAGTTCAATTAGATGATTGAAGCGCAGGCGGGTGGATTAAAATGGCGAGACGCCTTGTAAATTTTGTGGAAATTATGCTTCGTCTCAGATGAAGAATTTACCAAATCTCCGTCCACGATCATGAAATGACAAGGCCAATAATTAAATATTCCACCCCTGGAAATTTCGTACATCTAACGTTGCGCAGTGTAAAGGCCCCATCTAAACATAAAGGATTTATGGGCCCTCGTATATTGACCGACATTGTCAAAGTCAATTTCCTGGAAATTATGTCCAGAGTTTTCCAGTGGTAGGAAATTTGGTCGAAATATGTCCAGAGGTTTCCAGTGCCAGGAAATTTCCTGGAAATTGTGTCCACAGGTCTGAATACAAGGATTAATCAACCTTCCAGTGCCAGGAAATTTCTTGGAAATTGTGTCCACAGATCTGAATACAAGGATTAATCAACCTTCCAGTGCCAGGAAATTTTGTGGAAATATGTCCAGAGGTTTCCAGTGCCAGGAAATTTCTTGGAAATTGTGTCCACAGGTCTGAACACAAGGAATAGTCCACCTTCTTTGCACAATTCTGAAAAAGGAAGACCGCTCAGGAATTTCCATCCCTTGGGGCCCTCGTGGTGAACTAACAAAGTGGAGAAAGAGTTCAAACGCATATTGGACTATGTTTATTTGGAAAGGTTTTTAAAATAATTATTATATTATTTAGGTTTCATCACTGGTGCTGCTTATGAGTTGTCTTTCTCATATCCAAAAATTAATTAAAAGAAATAGGCATTGTCCACTTAATTAATTAAAAGAAATATATTCCAATTTCCACCACATGAGCACCGCAGAGTGGGGACAATTTTCTTTTCCTCTGGTGAAGTTTGGAATAAAGAAGAGGGTGAAGTTTCGTATCCAAGTGAGTGGTGGAGGCACGTTGGTTGATGTGACGTAAAGACGAGCATAACACTCTTTATTCAAAGAGAGATGCGACGTTGGAATAATTTTGCTGGGTGTGTAAAGACGAGCCTAACACCTATTGTATTTAAAGAGAGATATTTACTTCACCGACGGTGCGGCTTCTTTACCCCACCATAAAGATGAGCATAAAAGACATTCAAATAATTGATCGGTGGTCTTTCTTTATGTAAAGAGAAGCATATTTGTATTCTTTCTTTTATTTTCCCAAAGGAAATGAATTGGATAACTTTCTTAATCTGGGGGAATCCTGAGATCATATCTAAGTAGCATATGGATAGCTTTGTGTAGAGAAACATAAGCATAGCGGTATGCAAAAGATGTTTACTTCACCGATAGTGGAGCTTCCTTACCCCCATTCATATAATCCATTGGTGATCTTTCTTTATGCAGGGCAAGGCATATTTCTATTTAAATTCCTATCCTTTCTTTTCACACGAAATAAATCACACAACTGTTTTTCTTTAATATTGTAAAGAGAATCTTGAGATTATATTTCTTTCAAAAACTTATATTTAGTTTATTTTGAAGAGATTATATTTAACTAGCATAAGCATAACCATAGCTTTTTTGTACAGTGGAGTACATAAAAGTTTTCAATTTGATAAGAGAATAAAACTTTAGAATGCTTGGAACTTTCACCACGATAGCAAAGTCATGACTTTATGTGTATTGGCCAACCAATGTAAGAGTCGGTAATCCCATCAAACTATGTAATCAAAATTTTGGGTGGGGTCTGGGAGAGCATTTTCATGAAGGTTGTGAGAGATTTGTTTGTTCGGCAGAGGTCATGACTAATGGTTTGTTATGGTAGATGGGTATAAGATGGGGTATGTATGTGTTTATTTTCTTATGTAAGAAAATAATATTTGGATGACAAGAAGTTGAAATATTCTTATATTAGGATTTTTAAGGTGTATTTTATTGATTTTTAAGGTGTATTGTATCTTTAATATAATAGGTTTTTGGGTAGATTTTAGATAGCATTTTGGTAGAGACTAGGTACCAAATAAAGGTCTATTTAAATATAAGTGTTGGGAAGTAATGTTGAGAGAAAGGCTTGTGAATGGTATTTCAGTTGAGGATTTAAGAAAACTCTTAAGGGTATTGTTGAAAAGAGAATTAGGTTGAGAAGGTGTTAGGAACAATGAATTGGAGGAATTGAGAAGGTAAATTGAAGAACTAGAGAATAAACAAATTGGAGATGTTGGAGCTATATTAGACATAGAATTAAAGGATGAGATGGAGGACTAACAAAATGTTGATGAAAGTGACTTAATCAATCATTTGATCTTATTTATGAAGGATATACTTAATGCAAGGGTGAAAGCTTTTTGATACGATGACAATATGAAAACATAGACTTTCATATAGGACAACTCAAGTGATACCATGAGCATGAGAATATCCAAGAGCCCAATAGAGTCTATTTTTTAGTAATGAAGTTGAAAGGGCATGTTACTGTTGTGGGATGTTGTGTAGAAAGAAAAATTGAATAGGAAGTCGCAGTGGAATTGCAGAGTAGATAATCTTAGAGGCAAAGGAAGAGTGAAGGTTGCAAGAGGACATTCTAGTAAAGCCAACGAACTTGAAGTGTATAGTAGTCAAATTTCCAAGAAAGAAAACCATCTTGGTAAATGTAAAGGGTTTGAAAGAGGCAAGGGTAAGTATGCCATTACTTGCTATAGATGTGGAGTAGAAGGGCACAAGGCATCTAAATTTCCAAAGATGCATATGCTAAGAAGAAGGAATGAGGTCGAGATTCATGTCATTTAGGTAGGTGAGGCCTAAGTTATGGGAGGAAATGTTGTAGTACTACAACATGAAGAGGGTGAAAACCTTATGTTTAGAAGGGTGTTGCTCAAGCCTAAAAAGAAGATTGAGAATGAACTTGGATAGAGCAAGAGTTTTTAAAACTAAACGCAAGGTTTATAATAAATGCTACAATTTTATCATATAGGTCGGGAGTACAAAAAATGTGGTGTCCATAAAGGTCATCGATAAGCTAAAATCAAATTGCATCCCTCATCCAATTCCATATCAATTTTCATGGTTATAGAAGGGTCAACAAATTACTATGACATAACAATGTTGGTTGAGTTTTATATTAGAAATTTTATTGACCAAGTATTAATTGATGTGGTGGAGATGGACACATGTCATGTATTATGAAGAAAATCATGGTTGCTTGATAGGAAGGTTCTTTATGATGGTATGGAAAATACATATGAATTCGACAAGTATTGTTGGGACAGGGTCCCTAGGGTCAGTGTTGGGGGTAAGATAACCCAAGTTTTGGTACAGTTTGTGTAAATAACGTAAAGTCTCTGTGATTTGTGCATGCGGAGCGCGTAGATGAATATGAGTCAAAGAGGCTTAGCCCCTTGTTTTATGTAAAGTTTGAGTCAGTTTTGAGATTTACCCATGGTCCGCAGACCATGACATTGTATGAGAAAGGTTATAAATAGGTGTGTCTTAGAGATTTTAAGGCAATAATAAGAGGAAGAAGTATGAAAAAGTGATAGCGAAAAGAAGTGGGCAAGATAGGAGAAGAAAGAATCTGCAGTTGATTGTGCAGAGGCCTGGGTAGAGTCCGCAGCTGAGTGTGTGGACCCCTACAGCTATGTGCGTAGGGTAGTTTTGAGTCTATAACCTTGCATTGAAGATCAATAAAGATAGTTTTGGAAGAATTATTTCATATTTCTGTTTATTTCTGTTAATTCTATATGTTGTTGATGAGTCATGTGTTTTATGGAATATTGATGGAATGTTACGGGATTCTCTTTAATAAATGTTAATGATGTACGCAATGCATGTATAAGTACTTTCGCGAAGACTCTAATGAATTCTCTGATGCATTTATTTATCCTACCTATGGAGATCATACATAAAATAGATGCCATCATCACCAAATTTTTGTGGGTTTCTCACATTAAGATGAGGAAATTTCACCTAGTTCATATGTCAATAATAGCTCATACGATGGAGGAAGGAGGTTGGGGCATTTTGGATACAAAAAATTTTAACAGGGATTTTGTAATAACCCCAATTACATTTTCCTTCTTATTGTAAATTAAAAAAACTAAACATGGGTTGAGTCAAAGGGACACTATTTCTAGGGTTATGAAGGATATGTTGTTTGGGATAGATGACAAGTAAGGCACTAGGAACTATGTGGCATTCAGCTAATTGGAAAGCAAGAGATTACAAGGCTAAAAAAAAAAAATGGAAACAAGGAACCAGGTGGATCAATTTGATTGGCTTACAAGATTTGGGCTAGATTAGACACTAACTACCAGGAGGTTGAGTTTGAAGAATGGATAGTTTACTAAGTGGAGAGGCCGATTTATGGGAGGAGGAGGGATGTTATTCTAGAGGTTAAGTTGGCATCACTTCAGGATTCAAGTGAATATTGATTCTTGTACCCACTTGGAGGTAGCGCAGAGGAACCCTAGTTGTTAGGCATCATTGTTGGGATTTCTAGTCCAACTGGAAGCATCATTTTACCGTGGGAGCGGTCCTGATCTCTAGCCCTCGAATATGGCTCAGGGGTGACCATTGCATAAGGACACTGGTTGCAGTTGTCTATGGTTGGGAGGAGAACCATTGTCCCTAATTCAATGGTTATTTTCATTAAGATAAGTGTTCCTCTCACGTTAGCTTACTCAATTATTCATACCTATTTAAAATAGGGTTGTTGATCAATGTTAATGGAAGCTCCCAAACATGTTGTGTATATTTATGCATTGAACTATATGTATAGAAAATGCAAACTATATTCCATTTTTATATTCTAATAAATAATGAGTCACATATATATGTACTATCTGGACTAGAAGGTTTTTTGCACATTTTAGCCATGATGAGTTATTTGTCAGATATAGAAAAACGAGTTAAATTATTTGTGGAAGAGTGACTTGTGTTGATGTGAGTATTTTAAATATCATGTGTTGAAGTAAGAATGGTGCATGGATCTATCCATATTAAGATGGAGTTAAAGATTAAAAAAATGAATCTCAACTCCTTAGGGCTCTATAAGGTGGGCTACTCACAACTTGTGATGGCATACATGCCATGAATCATGGAAAATACTAGAGGCCATACTCATTTATTGGTTTTCTTGTCTTCATATTTTGATATATTCATTATCTATAGAGATTGAATTGGTTTAATTGATATATATATCCCTTAAGATGTAAGGAAGTCCAACAAATCGAATCATTCATTCTTAATAGTGAACCCTGAGGATACCCGTATCCTTTGATTCTTATTTCGTTGTTGTCTAGCACCAAATCCCGATAGAGAACTATAAGTAAAGCTAGTAAACTGAATAATTCTTATTTAAAAGTAGAGGCTTACGCCGTATCATTAATATTTGTGCCATAAGCATTGGCGATGAACGCTATATTCACCTACATCCAAGTATTTCCAAAGTGCATTGGCCAAATGCTTAAAAACAATACATCAATAACAATGTGTGGTTTGTGAATGTGAAATTCTCAGCTTCCTATTTGTGTTGGACTATCACTAGTAGCTAGCTTGAGAAATATATAGTTTAAGGATAGGAGAGGAATATCTAATCTTTCTCCAAGAAGTCAATGTATCACAACAACTATTTCTAACCTCAATTTAGCAATTAATCATGTATTATTCTACAGTTTCTACTAGGTTCTTTGTATTAGGCACAAGTTCCCTCACTCGAAGAATTCCATTCTATAGTGCATCACATTATAGGGGAGCATAGTGTATTATCACACCATATGTGCCCATTAAGATACAACGTTATGAAATGAATCATCACCATCACAAAAATTTGCATAATATATCAGTGTCAGTTACAGACTACAGTCATTGCCACTACATAGCTAGTAGTAGCTTATAATGTACATGATGACTCTACTCACTACATCATAACTCCACGTACACACAATGTCTATCCTTAGTGTGTCCAATCTCCTTCCCCCAATTTACTTGTGTTTCCTGGCCCTTTGCATGCATTTTTCTTTATAAGTGTGTGATGCTCTAGTTTAGAAGTTAGAGTACTTTTTTAGGACATCCTTAGGATTTTCTTACTTTAATGAGCATTCTAATTCATTGTAAACTTTCCATCATTGACAGAATGATGCATAATTTTCTTTAGAGAAGCATTGACCTAAGCTTTGAAACCAATGTTAAGGACTCATTCCTATATCAAGAGAATCCAAGACAATGAAAACCCGCTATATAGAAATTGTTTTTTTTTTTTTTGCAATCTTAGTCTACCATTAGGGGATGTAACCTTTATGTATTTCATTTGTTCCCAAACTAAGTCTCTCACTGTTAGGGAATGAATATTGACTCATTACAAATCAACTTAGAGAGTTCTAATTTATATGGTTAGGGCGACTTATAGCCATCTCTACTTCATAAGTTGCAGTAGCTTGCTGGTCACTCTATATTGAAAGCCCACAAACACATGATGCCTATGTTTAGAATTTCCAAGTCTCCCTTAAAGATAAGAAAACATGAAATTTTTTAGGGTACTTTCTTCTCCCTAGTTGTAATTTTACTGTTACTCATGCAACCCTTATGCCTCCCCAGAAGCATATATACACAAATTTAAGAGTTTGCATAAAAGGCATGTATTTACAAGATTCAAATTCTTACCTAATGGAAATATTGGTGTGCTCAGAATGATCCATTTACTTCTTACAACATAAAGGCTTCAAGCCAATTCCCCATTTGACATTGTAGTACTTTATTTCCACCAATGGGCCATTGATGGTTTATAAAACATATCAACTTTTAGAAAATTGTGATTTCTTAAGCTTTGAACTAGTAATATAACCAGTTCAACCTAGATGCAAGGGAATGATGGATGTCTACTACATACAATACATTAATATTGTTTTGAGAAGACAATGGTTTGTTCCTTGTTGCCTAGGATGGTTATAGACAATGAAAATCAAAAGCATTGTTTTTCTCATCCTCTAGTTGAAAAAAATTCAATGCCCTACTTTGGAACATCCAAATCCTTATGGTATTACATGGTTCAAAGAAGCAAGACACTCTACCTTTGTGTGACTCAAATTTTTTGTTACTTTTGTTGTTGATTCATTAATGGATTGTGTGGATTGTGACTCCACACTGACAGATTATTGTGACTTACTCCTTGGTAATCTTACAAGTATTCTAAGAACACATTTTATTATGGTTTTCAAAAGATTAATAAGATATATAAATATATATGAAAACATATGGAAATTGACTTCTTTGATCAGTTCAAATTCATCTACTAAATCAGAACTTTCAGGAAGAATCATTGTTAGTTAGGTTAATTTGTATAATTCTATGGTTCTTTGTGGTTTGAAAAGTGAAAGAAGACAATGTCATCAATATTTTTATTGCTACGAAATCCCTTGTAGATCCATGTGTAGATTTTTTTGAAGAATCTAAGGGGATTCTACCCATGCGGGCATTTCATCATTCTATTTTGTTCCATGATCTACCCAATCAACTTCCTTATAATGCTATTGTTATTGGTAGTGAAAAAACTGAAAAGAAGATTAAGAAGTTACCTGAAGAAGGTAATATTTTCCCCAACTCTTCCCCTCATGGTTCCCCTATGTTTATTATACCCGAGAACAAATAGGGTGAATGGTGGTTTTTTATAGACTACAGGGCACTGAATATGGTAATTGTGAATAACTATTTTTCTCTTTACATGATAAAAAATCTACTAGATCAAAGTTGGGGGAATTGTTTCATTATAAAGATTGACTTGGCATTGGGCTATCTTTGGAATCATGTTGCAACTCAAGACACCTGGAAGACTACTTTCAAACCTAAGTTGGGATTTTTAAGTGGTTGGTGATTTCTTTTGGCTTACCAAAACTTATTCTACTTTCCAGAGCATTATCATTGATGTTTGAGGATTCATTTGAGTACTTTGTGGAAATCTATCTAGTTGGCATTTTTATTTAAAACAAAACTTGGGAAGACCATATGCGACATGTATTGGTAATGTTGGATTTTTCTTTGTTAAAAGATGTTGTAAGCTAAGATTAAGGAATTATTGTTTGACTAAACCTTGTATGTAGGCTTCATCATAAACGAGAATGGAGTTCATGCAAATCTAGGTAAAATTAAGGTGATCAATGATTGGCCATGTCCTAATACATTTGAATAGTTGAAGAACTTCTTGGGTAGTAAAATTTTCTATAGGAAGTTAATGTACCATTTCTCTCATATACCCTGCCGTCTACATCAACTTACTAAGAAGAATAAATTCGCATGGGAACCATGATATGAAACTATATTTTAGAAGTTAGATGCTCTATAGTGCCAATTATGGTTGTTCTCTACTTGTAATTTTTTTTTTTTTAATGTAGACACAAAAACTTCACATTATACAATAGGTGCATATCGTATGCATGGAAGGCATCTTATAGCTTATTGTTCATAGAATTGTGTCACCATATAGACTAAATCACAACACTATTGACAAAGAGTTTTATGCATTTATCAATATTTGACAGAGATATTTGTGTGGATGATTTTCCATTTGTGTTTGTAGGAAAGTTTGGGATGTTGACCAAACTATCCACCCTGTGTACACCTAGGACTTAGTTAATTAAATATAGAAAATGCATCTTATTAAGTAATGTGATTTCCTCTTTATCCTAGTATTGACAATGTATCATCGCTTTTTTGTAGCATCTCCATATTTATATGATTAGCCACTCACAGTAGATGTCAAATGGTGTGCCTTGTTTGAATGTTATATTACGGAGACGGCTATGACAAGAGTAGTTTTAGGTCAAATAGATGCATAGTTACCAAGGCAACTAGCTTACTTAAGGCTGAAAAACTTATGTGAAGCTGGTGTAAACCCTAACCTAACCCTAAAACATAAAATAAGAATTGAATTTTGGTTTTAGGGAGAAATATAATTCCTACTATATGTTTTGGGCATATGATTTCAACCAAAGACCTGCTTGCGAGGATGTAAGCAACTCTAGGTTTGTTTATAGACAATGATATTCAAAAGAACCTTTTCTCTCATCCTCTAGTTGAAAAAAATTCAATTCCCTACTTTTGAACATCCATATCCCTATGGTATTGTATGGTTAAAAGAATAAAGACACTCTACCTTTGCGTGACTCAAATGTTTAGTTAGTTTTGTTATCGAGTCACCAATGGATTGTGTGGATTGTGACTCCACGCCAACTGATTATTATGACCTACTCCTTGGTAGTATTACTTGTATTCTAAGAACACATTTTATTATGGTTTAGAAAATATCAATATGATATATAAAAAAGGATGACACCATATTGAAATTCACTTCTTTGGTTTGTTCAGATTTGTCTACTAAATTGGAACTTTCAGGAAGAACCATTATTAATCAGGTTAATTTGTATAAGTATATGGTGTTTTGTGATTTGAAAAGTGAAAGTAGACAATGTCATCTATATTCCTAAGCTACAAAATCCCTCCTAGATCCACATGTAGATGTTTTTAAAGAATATAAGTGGATTTCACATGTTGACCAATCAAGTGTCAAATACCCCATGAGCATAGTACATTTTAGAGTTTTCCATCATTTTCATATCAGTCAGAATTTTCAGACTTCATTATTTTTATGCAGCGTTTGGTCATCATGTTGTAAGCCAAATTTTGCATCCCTCTAAGGATGATGTAAAAAATTATCTTAGTATGATGAATATAAAGCCATGTAACACATCTAGATAACTTAAGATTTTTTGCTAGAGTGTTTTCTCTCTAGGGAGTTTCTTTCCTTAGCTAATTATCTGTGTTTCTTAACACTAAATAATTGGTTAAGTTTTTCTTCCAAACATCCCCCAAAGCTAGAGTGAGGCTTGATGGTAAACTCTTAGGAGAGTCCTAGTGTATAGATTCAATGTAAAATGTCATACTAGATCTCTAAAGTTTCACAGAATTTGGTTATGTCTAGAGGTCAAATTTTAATTTTTAAAATTCCTCTTATGAATGGATTTTTTATGTAATGTTTGACGTAAAGATGCAAGAAAGTGATATCTATAGAAGTTGTAGGGGGTATGGGTACTTAAAATTATACCTCAACACCTAAAATTCTATCTAGACACTTTTTGAGTGTGGAAAAATATGTTTAAACCCCTCTAGAGTCATACTTTTTATTTTCCAAAAAAAAATGGAAAAATAATTAGCCGGAAATTGTTGAGAAAAATAAAATTGTCTGCAAGTGAAAAAAAAAATTGAAGGGGACTTTCCCGAGAAAGGAATCAAGTAAAAATCTATGGAATCTCCACAAATCAAGCAAGGAAAAGTCCCATAAGAAATTTGCTGAATTAATTTCCAAGAAAAATCATTTTATTAATGAGATGGTCCAAGTTGGTTAAGTTGAATGAGAAATTTTCAAGGAGAAAATTTAGAAAAAATATTTTTTGGACTGAGATCAAATTTTTGGTCAATCGAACACCATCTTCAAGGGAAAATGAACTATATTCTCAAGATCAGCGCGGGCAATCAAGGGATGAGATTAATTAGGCATGGATCAAGCCTTCAACCAGTCGTTTTCTTCTAGGATCAAGTAAGATTTGTACAATTCATTGGGCCTATTCGTTTTCACTTGGAGAGGTATCTAATCTCTCATTTTTCTATAAATTGAGCTCAAAACTCCTCATTTTAACACAATCATAAATCTGGTTCTTGGCTACTGAAGCTTTACTACAATATTGTATTGGAAATTAGTTTTTGTGGGTCAGTTCATGTTGGTGTTCCTCTTGTATCTTCTATGGTAAATTCTTTATGATTTCTTTTCTTAATGCTCTATTGGTTTTAAATTTAAATTATTGCTATTTCACTAGCTAGTTTGTGGATTTACTATTTGGACAAGAATCTTGCATTAGTCTTTGAGTTTAGAAAATCATTTTTTAAATTAATCGATCTAGTAGATATCTCTAGATATTTTGTTTCATTGTGTTATCTAATTCTTTATTATCTAACAATTTTATCTGAAGTGTGTAGAGATCAATTTATTATTCAGATATTGGGCATTAGGGGGTGTCTTTAGTTGGACTGGCTAACTTCCAAGATATAGAAGTGAAGAGCATACTTCATTTTCTATCAAAGACTTATCTAACAAACTTTGCAAGGGTTTCTTGGCCATTTCTTGTGAAAAAATTAGTTATCTCATCTATTTCTCTCTACTAGTGTGTTATAACTTATTATTGAACAAATATCGCTATTTAAAGCTTTATTTTAATACCCAAGAGCATATTTGTACTCACACTCTTTGGGTAAATTAATTTGTAAATTTTGTAAATAATTTGTGAATTTTTACTAACCCTTATTGTGTATAAAGTTCATTTTTTTGTACATACTTAATTCTTATGTTGTAGATCTAAGCTTCTCTTTAGTGATCTATGCAGATCTTTAAGGAGATTTGTGGATTTAAAGATTTCAAAGTGATTTTGAAGGGGTCCTTTTGGAGATTAATGGATAAATTGAATTACCTTTTTGAAAACCCTCCAAACCTCTGTTCATTGAACACAACCCTCATAAAGTTTTCTTGTAGATTTTACTCTTGGAGAATTGGATGACTAGGGTTTCTCGCTGAGTAAATTAATTTTTTGGAGTCATCTTCCTTTTCCTAGCAAATCAATTTTTTTTTTGGGAAATCGCTTCAATTTGAGAGGTTGTCTTCCCTTCTTGAATTAAGATTGAATCAATTTTGAACTATTTTCAAGCAATTTGAGATTTAAAAATTTTGAGGCGTTTACATCTTAAACGATGCAAGAGCATCTAACCACGCTTAATCAAAATTTATATTCAAAATTGTGAAAGGGGAAACGTGGACAATCATTGTAAATCGAGGCAAATTCTGTTTAAACATAGCTAAATTGATGCAATTGATAAGACTCTGGTAGGCTTGATTAAATGTAATTTTTTACCATGCATGCGTACAGAGAGATTTAGGGGTTTGATTGAGAGATTGTGGGAGAAACTCATGGATCTTAAATGATTCCTCCCTTTGTAATTTCCTATATAAGAGAGTTTGTGTTGTGTGAAAGAGATATAGAGTATGCAATGTAGCCGCGGGGAAATTTGTGACTCGAGCCGTGAGGCCTTAGCCTATAATCGAGTTCTGTTTATAATTGAAATATGTGTGTTATTATACATCTAGGCGAAGTCTGGATTTTGTGTGTCTGTGTATTGTTTACCTATATATTCTTTACTGTAAATTCGTAAATTGTGTGTGCGAGTGTAAGGGACGAAGTTCCTATGAACTCCGTCTTAAACAAATATGGACGAGATAAATTTTTGTTGTAATTCCACTGACAAGCGAACAAGAGATCCGTTAGATTTGAGAACTGATCAATGGAGGAGAGTTTCAATTGCAACTAGAGTCGATTGAATAGCACAGCAGAAAGCATCAGATCAACTAGATCAACGGATAATATCGACGGAAGATGAATGGCAAAGATTAGAACCACGTGTTAGCAGAATAGAAGAGTGGTCTTCATAGGCGGTAAGTAGTATCTCGCGTGTCCTAAAAGCTATAAATGGTATTCTATAATTTCACGCGATTAACCTTAGTGGGCGACATGTAGCACGAGAAAACTACTTTTCTCACACACTTTCGATCTGATATCTGTCGTGCAAGAATTCATGCAAGATAAAAGTTGGATCACACGGGATTGATCGACGACGAAGATCGCCCAAGCTAGTTGGCGAGCGAGTGATGTGACAACCATTGGATCGGACAAGACAGATCGACGGTGGAGATTTGGGGCACACAAAAGTCAAACGTTGAAATAACTATGTCAGCTATGGGACACACGGTTGACACTGATTGGTCAAGTTTGTTGTGAAGTCCGTTGATTGTAATGCTTTCGATGTATACGTGGGCCCATAACCCATAGGTCCAAGCACAAATTTTGTAAATATGCAGATTTGCTGCATCAAAGTGGTATCAGAGCAGAAGAATATTCTGCATGCAAAAGAAGGAGGTACAATTATGTTGTTGATTGGAAAGTTTGTGGTCTTTATATTTTCGTACAGGTAGCGGCAAAATAAGGTGAGAATATTGCAGCAGCCTAGAGCTAGGAGTGCTCAATTGATTCCAGAAGACAGAACCAGAGAGATGTCGAAAGACTAAGATCAGAGGAGAGAAGCTTGATGAGGTATCAGCTAGCAGGGAGGACTTGTTACTGCAGAGGTTTTGTTGCAACTCATGGAAAGATCATAAAGGAAATTCCATAGAGGATGTGGGTACAATTGTTAAGGGATGAAGAAGGCATATGACCAAGAGGTCATGAAATTTTTGTACCTCGGGAGTCTGATGTAGGAGCATCTGACCACGCTTAATCAAAAATTAAATTCAAAATTGTGAAAGGGGAAATGTGGACAATCATTGTAAATTGGGGAAAAGTTTGTTTAAACAGAGCTAAATTGATGGAATTGATAAGTCTCTGGAAGGCTTGATTAAATGTAATTATCTGTCGTGCATGCGTATAGAGAGATTTAGGGGTTTGATTGAGCGATTGTGGGAGAAACTCATGGATCTTAAACGATTCCTCCCTTTGTAATTTCCTAGATAAGAGAGTCTGTGTTGTGTCAAATAGATATAGAGTATGCAATGTAGCCACAGGGAAATTTGTGACTCGGGATGTGAGGCCTTAGCCTGTAATTGAGTTCTGTTTATAATTGAAATATGCATGTTATTATACATCTAGGCATAGCTTGGATTTTGCGTGTCTGTGTATTATTTTCTTATATATTCTTTACTGTAAATTGGTAAATTGCATGTGCAAGTGTAAGGGACGAAGTTCCTATGAACATCGCCTTAAACAAGTATGGTAGAGATAAAATTTCGTTGTAATTCCACCGACAAGCGAATGAGAGATCCGTTGGATTTGAGAACTGTTACAAATCCATTTGGGCACAACAATCCCATCATTCAGATCAGTGTTTTAGGGCTCATCAAACCCTAATTTCAGTTGCTTCATTCCCTAAACAAGTCACCTCTTTGAATGACTCCTTCCTAGAAAGTTTCATGACTTGAAGGCATCCAGAGATAGCCTCTAGAGGGACCAGCGCAAGTAAGGCCTTGTAAGGGTGCGCTGTAGAGTAGTTGAGTCCATGCTAGGGTGCTCTGTAGACTTAGGCTTCCTTCCACCTGCGCTGGGTGAGATTGAGCGAAATTCACATAGGGTTTGGAGAATATTCTTATCTTTTGGAGTCATCTAGAAGGTTCCCTCACTTATCAACTCCTCTGAGCTTGAAAATGGATGAGGAATGAGTTAAGGTGCATCCCATCCTCTCATCACTTCCTCCATGGAACTAATTCTAAGTATGGAAGGCCATTCAATGCCACCATTTATGACAAAACCTCCTTCATCTTCCTATAAATTGACCACTCATCTAAGTGATCACGAGCTGGATTATGTTGAATTGTAAGGAGATTATGCTGCTATGGGATTTAGCTTTGGAGCAAGTATTGTAATGCTACAAGTTTTGTCATGCTTTTTATGTGATGTGGATGGGATCCAAGCTAGAGGAATGGCTTTGAATCAGACACCAATGGTTGTAATTCCTTCCTCTATTCAATAAAGTGTTTGAACCTTTCTCCCATATGTTTGTATTGTTTCATAAAGCTTATATGTGTGAATTGTATTTGATTCCTTTCACTTATATTCAATAGATCGTGTCCTTTGATCAATTCTTTGTTTTTTGTTGTGTTTACAGGTACTTCTCAAGCGTATTAAGTATGGGAAGGAGCGACAGGATCGATACAAGGGAGACGAGAGGAAATGGAACTACAAGTAGGTCTTTTAATCGTCTGATCTTATCTATTTCTTATAGGAAAAGACTAAAACACTTTAAATTGTTGTTCCAGATACAACGACTTATCTAGGGAATTAGTGTTTATCCATAGAAACTAAATTCTCCAAAAAAAATTGGCGACTTCATTGGGGACAGATCCTCTTTCCTAGTAGCTTAACCACCTCCTAGGAAATCCTTGCAGACCTTACTTGTGTTCATAGATCGTAATTCAGCTCTTTGCATTGAAAATTTGGTCAAAACTGTGTCAAATTGCCTCTTGAAATGGCTCACTGTCACCAACACAGGCGTGTGAGGGACACAGTGCACTATAGAGCACCCCTAGCTTAGGGACAGTGCTCTAAAGCGCACTATCTCCCATTCAGGGATGCACTGATCCTCCTAGGGTCAGTTTCCCACCTTTTGAAAGTGTTTTTGCCAAATTTTCTCTGTTTGTTTGTTTGTTGATTGATCAATGAATGTTATGTCTCAGAGAACAAGTTTCCATATCCTGATCTAGCCCAACTTTGATTTGATTGATTAACGTTTCTTTAATGTTTTCTTTGTCATTATCGATCTATAGTCAAAGTTAAAATATAGTTGATTTATCTTCATTCGAAAGAAAGTGTCGTAAAGTCTTCTCTTCCTTCGAATCAGAATTGTCGTAAAAGTCTTCGTTCTTATGAGATTGATCGATTGTATGTGCATATTTCCTTTTGTTCATATTCACATTAAGGAAATCGAAAATAAATACATGCATGTTGCATTGAAAAAGTTTGTGTGTGCTCATAGGAATAGTGTAGGGAAATTGCATTAGATTGTGCTCTTTGCTCTTTGATAGAAAGAAATCTGATTTCTCTATCCCTAAGTAGCTAGGATTTTCATTGTTAAATTGAATGGAAAGAGTTATTATCATAATAGTTGCATTCCTAGGAATTTCAAAATACATCATGTGGTGAACTTGAAAGGCAAATTCCTAAGCAAGATCAACATAAAATTAACATCAATTTACCTAATGGAGCATTATCATTAACGAGAACATTTAGTGGTTCTATGCTAGAGACGTGTTTTAGCATCGTAAAACAAAGCAACTGTTGCTAACTTGTTTGCAATACATCCCGAGTGCGATACCTCATTCCATGTACATGAGTATATCATAGCTCATCCACATATCTTTGGGTATATAGGGCGATGTTACAGTACGTAAAGTATATGGGAATGCTCTCACCGTGCGGTTTTACATTAGACAATGCTTATAGTGATTGGGCCTCCATGTACCTTCAGATATATATGGGAGGAAAACTCTAGGTTGATATCCATCCTTAGGTAACCGAGTTGGCCACCTTGTACACTATGATACACCGAACACAGCATTCGGGGAAATTGCCTACCCGTACTTCTTGGTTCGCCAGGAGGTATTCTGTAGTTCACAGTTGCTTGGTAAACCTTTTGCCTAGATGATCCCTATTTTGTTTTGTTATGTTACTTTGATTAAAATAAAATTAATTAACCATGGATAACATCCTCCACACTCACTCCTTATTTGATCTTAGGTTGAAACATATGGCAACAAATCCGGAGTTAACCAATCAAGGAATTCCTTTTGATGGGAATCCTAGTCCTTTTCCTCCTTTTGGAAATATTGGTGCTCCATATGTGGCTATATTGTCCCTTCTGGGATTTACCATTGGCTTTCCAGTATGGTTGTTTTCAACCACCTTGGTTCAAAATGTCATGATTCTCCACAATCGAGTACCCCTCCAACTGGAAAAAATCATCCTTCAATTGATCCTAAAGTTGACCCTTTGCCTTCTTCCTCGGTTGTTTCTTCCTCCCTTATTCCTCTTCGCCTGGTGAAAGTATTGGTACTAGTAACCAGGAGGCTAAGAAGAAGAAGAAAGGGAAGAAGAAGAAGATGATGAAGAAGCAAATTGGGCAGAGGGGCAACCAATCAACCATTTCTTTGAATGCAACATCTGATGAGAAAACGTCCCTCAAGCCTCACAAAGTTCGATATCCATGCAAACTTTGCATGGGAGACCATCTTATTCGAAATTGTCCTGATATTCCTCAGATCTTAGAAGAATGGTCTTCTCGTTCACATCATCCTGTGTCATCAACTTCTAGAGATCATGCTGGTGACACACCATCAACTAGTGGTAGTAAAGTTCATGCAAAGAAGGGTAAAGTTAAGTTTCCCTGTAGGTTATGTGAAGGGAATCACCCCATTCACCTTTGTCCCTATCTGGATGAAGCCAAAAAAGTGTTGGATAACCGTCCTGCTTCACCGCAACGACTTTCATCTGGTTACGGGAGACTCTCCCTTAATCCTTCACTAGTTGATGAATTGACTAACTCAAATCAACCGTCGATCAAATCCACTCTCTCTGAAAGTGAATCCTATGAGTCTATACCCGACACAAATCAGCAGGTCGAGGAAACAGTTGACTCGATTTCACCTTCAGTTAATTGTACATTTGTTGAAAAGAGTGAATATGATACCACTTAGGTTCTTTTCGTTTCTTCAGATTCTAATGAGCTTGGAGGAAACTCTCCTATTCCATCAAGACAGGAGGAAAATCCTCCCATTCTCCTAACTCAAGGGGGTGATTCTCTCGTTCTTTCGGTACCCCCTCCAAGTAGTCTGGTCACTTCCTTTGATTGGAATCAACTAGCAGGATTTCTTCTTCCTTCTTATGTGCCTTTCCAAATCATAGTACATGTTTGTAATATGATTGTATCTAGCACTATTATAGATGAAGGTGCATCTATGAGTATCCTTTCCTCAACTGCTTGGAAAGCGCTCAATTCACCGCCACTTGTGCGTGTTACCGAGAAACTATTGGCTTTTAACAGAGGAACCAGTCAACCATTAGGGATCCTACCTCAACTACCTGTTACTTTGGGAGGAAAAATGGTTTATCTGAACGTGATGGTAGTCCCAAGCCCTTTATATTACAATTTACTTCTTGGGTGCAACTATGTTTATGACATGGGAGCTATTGTTTCAACACTCTTTCGATAGATTTGTTTCCCGCATGAAGGCAAAATTGCCACCATTCACCAGCTTTCATTTCCCGATCCAAATATGGCTTCCAGTCAACCATCTTCCCTAAATTGTCCTTTTGTACCAATGGTATCATCCCCGCCACAGGTTAATTATGTGGCAACCCATTCCATGCCTACATCAATGGACGATCAATTCCATGATGTTGTACATTATGTACCGGGGGCATTAGAACCAAATCTCTCTTTCGAAAGCATTGTTCTCCCATCAGATGAGAACCTCTTGGAAGTCATGACCTCCTATCATGGATCGTGAAAAACAAATGTCATATGAGGATAGTTCTTTTACTATGTCAACCTCATTAAAAAAATTGAAACAAGTCATTTGAGGATAGTTCTTTTACTGTGTCAACCTCGTTAAAAAATGAAACAGGCCAATGAGGATATTTTCTTGTCTTGTGTCAACCTCATTAAAAAATGAAATAGGTCCATGAGGATAGTTCTTTTATTGTGTCAACCTCATTAAAAAAGTGAAACAGCTCCCACGAGAATAGTTCCTTGTCTTGTGTCAAGCTCGTTAAAAAATGAAACAAGGAGTATGAGCATAGTTCCTTGTCTTGTGTCAAGCTCATTAAAAAAATGAAACAAGGTCCCCTAGAGCAAAGTTCCAAGTCGAATCTTTGATTAGATATCGTAAACTCCCAGTCGATTCTTTCACATGATCTCGTAAAATAACCTTCATTCCATCCACCTGATAGCCACGAGTAGTCTAAATAGGTGAATGTAATGAATATTGGGGGCATGCACTTAGTGCTAAAGTTAAGTTTCCCTATAGGTTATGTGAAGGGAATCACCCCATTCACCTTTGTCCCTATCTGGACGAAGCCAAAAAGGTGTTGGATAACCGTCTTCCTTCATTGCAACGACTTCCATCTGGTTACAGGAAAATCTCCATTTCTTCATGATGGGGGCATGTAAACCAATCTCAAGCATAGTTCTTCATTTCAAGCTTGTGTAAAAATGTAACTGAATCCAAGAATAGTTTTTTGTTTCAAGCTTGTCTAAAAATGAAATCGAATCCAAGCATAGTTTTTCATTTCAAGCTTGTGTAAACATGAAAATGGATCCAAGCATAGTTCTCTATGGTTCAAGCTTGTCTAAAAAAGAAACCATTTCTATTTTAACCCTTGTGATTTCCATTCTATCAGCCTCTTTTGTAGATGAGCCTTGGTTTTTCTCCCTCCATCGTCACTATCTTCTTGGCCGATCATACGCTTTCACTTGGTTGTTTTACCTTTTTTGAGGAACAGTTGTAATGAGTGGTCTTATTACCCAGCCTCTTCACATAAATCATCATGTTTTGAAGTTCCAACATCATCGGAACCAGTTGCTACCTTAGACACCACTTGTTCCTCAAAGTGGTGTCCTCTTTAAGCTCTTTTCAGACTCTCCAAACATGAAAAGATTGCTGAGTGCTTTTCCTTTCCAGCTCATTAACAAATTGGAAACGACATCTCTCTTGTACTATTTTACACTTTTTTGGGCTTGAGAGATTAATTTATGAAAAATAACTTGTGGAGTTTTCTTTTTGTCCCTTTTCAAACTCTCTAAACATGAAAAGGATCGAGTTATCTTTGTCGTTAAACTCGTTAAAATATCAAATAGCGACAAACTTGTCCATCTAGACAAGACCGAGTTTCACCTTCGCTAGATTCATTAAAACATCATATAGAAATGAATTCGCCCGAAGGGTGAAATTATACAAGCATATGTTATACTCCTCAAGCTTGATAAAAATAAAGAGGTACTGGTCAGCAATGACTGGGGAAAATAGGAAAAAGGGGAAAACCACTTTATGGTAGCAAGTCGCTCTTGAACATGACACTTTCACTCTGTCACCATGACTATTTGGGTTGGGTTATTAGCTTGATGGTTATCACACAACTGGTCTATCATACCATCCATCACTTTGTTTTGGGTCAATGCTACCAATTCCTTTTAGTGTCGCCGACATGTTCAATAGAAGTCATTCAATCAAAATTCATCCTTTGCAATACCATAAACTTTCATTTTCATAACCGCCAATCCTGAACTTTGTATCATCAGTCAAATTCCATCTCTAAAATCACTACACTCATTTCATGTCATTAATGTGGGCTACATCAAGGCCCTCTTGTGACGATTCGCTTCTTGTCGACATCAGCACAGTATCCAAGAAGTTGACTTAGAAACATCCTTTTAGTACCTTGAGGCTTACATACATCAATGGAAGGTTTCTCGCTTCCGACAATAGGTTGACATTAATGACCTTCAACCGAAAGAATTTATATTGTGTTCGACGTCAAATCATCCATTCACACCATGCAAAATGTACTGCAATACCTTGAGGATCATTATCATTACCGGTGATTTCTCTTGCGTCTATTAACAGCTTACATCATTGGCTGGTAATCAAATGGTGTCTTCCCATGTTCGACTTCAGATCATATATTCACATGGTTACACTCGTACTTGAGAAAATGATTTAACGAGATAGAAGACCCCGGATCTAGTTTCATCCATCTGTGTTGTGATTTCAGGAGTACTAAATCATATGTACAATGACTTTACATTGATGGTCATTCCGATCATGGGTCTATAGCTGTAGATGACAGTTTATGTACATGTACTAAAATTTTATAAGCTGAGCATGGGTATACCTTCCCTCAGCGGTTCATGAGAAAATCAAAATATCATGATATATGTATTGTAATTGATGTAGGTCACCTTCCAATTCAATACCTCCTCATCACATCATAAAGCACTTCATTCGACATTGGCATTTTTCCGACTTCATGCTTTAGGGGGTAGTTGTTACAGATCCATTTTGGAACATCAATCCCATCATCTAGATCAATGTTTTAGGGCTCATCAAACCCTAATTTCAGTTGCTTCATGCCCTAAACAAGTCACCCCTTTGAATGCGTCCTTCCAAGAAAGTTTCATGACTTGAAGACATCCATAGATAGCCTCTAGAGGGACCAGTGCATGTAAGCCCTTGTAAGGGTGCACTGCAGAGCAATCGAGTCCATGATAGGGTGCTATGCAGAGCACTTAGGCTTCCTTCCACCTGCGCTAGGCGAGATTGAGTGAAATTCACATAGGGTTTGGGGAATATTCTTACTTTTGGAATCATCTAGAAGGTTTCCTCACTTATCAACTCCTATGAGCTCGAAAATGGATGAGGAATGAGTTAAGGTGCATCCTATTGTCTCATCCATTCCTCCATGGAACTAATTCTAAGTATGGAAGGCCATTCAATGCCACCATTTATGACAAAACGTCCTTCATCTTCCTATAAATTGACCACTCATCTAAGTGATCCTTTAATTTACACACTTCTCAATAGACAAAGATTATCCTTCTCAAATCCTATTGGTACCTAAATTATCTATAATCTGAACATCTAAAACATCATACAACTGAGAGAATTGTTTGTGCGAAGGGAATTTTAGTTTAGGACAGTGAAGCAGACTAAAGTTCCACCTTCTATTTTCCACACCTGGCAGCTCCCGTATCTCACAGAAATAAAAAAGGATTACGGGTTTAAGCTTTTCAAGCTGTCTCAACCCTTCTATTGTCTCGATCTTTCCACATTCTTTAAAAAACAACGATTCCAATGATACCAAGGCTTGAGCACCTGAGATCTCCTCTATGTTTTCACACCCAGTAAAGCGGAGAGTTTTAAGTTTTGGCAGACCACAGAGCCTTCTAATTTTCTTCAATTCCTTACATTTATATAACAAAAGATATTGAAGGTTAGGGCACTCACCTTGAAGGTTTGGGAAAATACTTCCATGAAACATGCATTTGTCCAATGTATTCAACTCTGTTTCTGTTTCTCCTTCAACCCTTCTAAATGGAGCTTGCTTAGTGGACACCTGATTACCTCTAAAATTACAAGAATGTTCATCTTTTGAGGTAAGTATTCTATCCCACATCTGATTATGTTCAAGTGTTTCAACTGAGTCAACAGTCCAAAGGAATCGGGCAAGCATTTCAACCTTGGGCAATCCTCTATCTTCAAATCTGCCAACTGAGTTAACAGTCCAAAGGAATCGAGTAAGCATTTCAACCCTAGGCAATTCAGTATGCTCAAATATTCCAACCGATTCAACAGTCCAAAGCATTCAAGCAAGCATTTCAATTTCGGGAAATCTGAGAGCCGAAAAGTCTTCAAGCTCCTGAGATAAACAAGAAAAGGTGGCAGCATTTCCAACAAGCGATCCCCTCCTAATTCCATATATTCCATCTTGGAGATTTCTCCAATACCATTTGTTGGCAATCCTCTTAACATCGTTCAGACACATCCAATTGTACCAAGAACCATTGATGTTCCACTTGGGGAGGCAATTCCCTCACATTGCTACAATCTTTAAGATCTAACTTTTTCAGGGTACCAATATTTCCAAATGCTTCGTTGGAGATGGTCAAATTTGAGAAACCTCTTAGAAATAGGGATTGCAGTCCAGCAAGTTTCCTAAAAGAAGTTGGAAGCATCTACAAACTGGAAGCATTTGTCAAATCTATTTCCTGGAGGATTGCTAGATTTCCCAGTGAATCAGGAAGTGAGATCATTTCTGTACAGTTTCTTAACACTAAGTGTTCCAAGGAATGTACATCACATAGTTCTTCCTGCAAAGTTTTCAATGATGCATGCCTTATGTCAATCTCTACCAAGTTCTTCAGCTGCATTATGGACTTGGGAAAGTGACAAAGGGAAGCGTAGATGTGCAGCTTTCACAACTGGCTATCCACCTGCAGTGTTTGTGTTTCAACTATCACGAAAACACCTATGATGATTTTCACTTAGAAAATGGAGTTGAACACTGAAGGAAAACAAAATAAACATACCTGAGATTCACGTTCCCACAATACTCTTAAATTATTTCCTTCCACTTCCAAAACTTTTAAATTCTCCATGGGTATCCAGGAACTTAGGGAAGAGTGTGTACACTTATACCAATGGATCCACTGGAGATGTGGTGCTCTTGCCCTCCTCAGTATCTGTTCCAAATAATCACCTTCAGCCGAGACAAGTTGCAAATTCAAAATGCCACAAAAATAGAAACTATCTAAAAGACACCTCAGATAGTTCCCAAACAACTCAGGACACCATCTTCTGTACCATGACATCTCACTCATCAGCAAGTGAGTATTGTCTTCATTGAAATTGAGGGGACCATCCATCATAATTCCGCGAACTTCAATGTTTCCCTGTTCATTCATGAAAATTATACAAATGTTTTTCTTTGTTTCTTAGCAAACAAATTAGAAACTTAAGTATTCATCTTCAAAAGTTTGAATAATTACAACACTTACACATGAGGATCACTCCAACAAATCATCGATGTTGTTGGGTGTCTGATGCCAAAAACGTCGAGTAGTCGCTTCCTCCGCAATATGTCCTCTCGTATCTCTGATTTGATCATGCATTTTTACCTTATTTTCACCATCAAGTTCCAAGAGACACTTATTCTTTAGATTTAGAAGCTGCCCAATTGAACCACATATTTTTATTACAGTATCTATGTCTTTTCCAGTGAAGAAGCAAGCAATATATAAGAATATTTCTTGATCCTTTGAACTGAGAGAGTCATAACTGATTTTAAGTTGCTCATATATCTCAGTAGTAGGTAATATGTGGTTTAGTCGATTTAATGTTTCTTTCCAGTAACATTTGTCATCTTCACCAAAGAGAAGTGCACCGAACACCTTCAATGATAGTGGTAAACCATCACAAGCTATCAAAAAACCATCTACCAGATCTACAAATTCTGGTAGACGATTTGGCTGATTGAAGGCATGAGAGTAGAAGAGATTTTTGGATTGTAGTAAATCCAGCCCCTTTAGCTCGTAGACGTATGTCTCTACAATTTTTGCTATTTTGAAAATTTTCTTGTCATGAGAGGTGATCAAAATCAAGCTATTGGAGCTAAGAATATCTTTAATTGGGAAAAATAGTTGCAATTGTCAAGCATCATATACATCATCTAAAATTATAAGAAATTTATAAGAGGGGGATAGATTCTTTAAAAGATTCTCTATACCTTCATCAATGTTGTATATTGGCTGGTCCAATCTAGTCAAGTCCTTCAGTAGTTTCCTCTGCAAAGAATATAGAGAGCCATTGGCTGCGTTTTATCTGACATCGTATAAAAAGCACGATCGACTATAATGCCATCTCCTTCAGCTGAAGTATTGTTTGGCCAGTGTTGTCTTTCCCATACTACCTTGACCCACAATCCCCACAATGTTGCCCTTCTACTGCTGCAGAACTTTGGTTTCAAATTCCTTTAACTTTTCCTCCAAACCTGTTGGATGTTCGGCCACAAATTTCAATGGTGTTTTTTCAACATTATTCAACACGCGCAACACGATTGCTTCCAAAAATTCTCCCTCGTCCCTAAATATTAGAGAATAAAACCACTGGCAAAAGGAACTAATATAAAATGTCGCATGCCTACCAATCCAACAAACTAAAACTTAGATCGGAGAAGAACGGAAGAGGGAGGGAGGTCAGTTTGAGATTCTTACCCATTAAAGTCCTTCAACTCAAAACCACTTATGTTTGTAGTAGTGGAGAGAGCTTCTCTCCACTTCTGAATAGTCTCTGAGTTGTATTGATTTTTCTCTTCATGCTTGTGCAAGGCTTCAGCATACCTTCCATCTTTCCCCGTCCTGCAAAGCTCCCAAGGCTCCACACTGTAAAATGTTAGAAAAAATTTACGAGGGCAAAGGAGCTCAGAAATCGGTTGCAGCAAAGTCAACTGGCTCAAAAATAGGTTGCGGCCAGGATATCATAATCACACAGGGACTTAATTAAAACATAAAGCAAAACAGAGTAAAACAAAAGAGGGTTGCAGTAAATTTACTTGTGTAAAATTAATACCATAACGCAACTAGCCACACTTTATATTATATGTCAAAACATAGGGAAATACATTCACGTGATAAATGGAGGCTGCAGCTCCAAGTGAAAAACACAACAAACTTATTGCAATTTATGCGTCACTGGGGTTGCAGAGTAAAATTCTGTAAAACTCCCTAAAACTGGTTTTCACGCGCCCACCAATATTTCATCCACGATTTTCTCCTCACTACCTCACAGAATCTCCCTCTCTAACTTACCCAGCATGCCCAACATTACAAATGAAATTTTCATCCATATTTACTCAACATACAAATTTGACATTAATACATGACAAAGAAAATAATTAATATGCAGCGTGGGTGCTTTTACATAGTAATTGGTTTTCTGAACTTGCAGGAGTTGTGGATTGTGGGCAACAATTGCGTAGTGCCCATACTTATTTACTAAACTTCATTAAATGCCTTAACTCCTCTGCTGTGTTGCGGAATGTTGAGGGTTGTAATTCTGCTCTGATTTCAGTCCTTTCGCCTACAAATAAAATCGCAACCGTGCAGTAGGTGACTGGGAAAGCATGGTGTTTGTCAATTTGTTTAAGGCAGTGGTTGGGATTAATATTTCCAACACTCCCCCTTAGTCACAATTTCCACCATTGACAATTCCCAAACAATATCTGAAATAAACAAAACTTTCACGTGCTAATGGCTTTGTGAAAATGTCAGCATATTGTTCTTGTGACCTGCAGTGTTGCAACACAATTTCGGCATTGTTAATCAACTCTCTGATAAAATTATATTTAGCATCAATATGCTTGGTCCTCTTGTGAAACACAGAATTCTTTGGCAATGCAATTGTTGATGTGTTGTTGCAGAAAATAGTTGTCTTTCCCTCTTGGTCATGGCGAAGATCTCTCAACACCCTTCTCATCCAAACTGTCTGGCACGCTGTTGTTGTTTCGGCGACATATTCAACTTCTACTGTTGACAGTGACACTATTGGCTTCTTCTTGGAGGCCCATGAAATGGCTCCAGAACCCAAATGAAAAACATATCCTGAAGTGTTCTTTCTGTCATCTTCACTTCCTGCCCAATCACTGTCAGTGTAACCAACCAGCCTGAAATCATCTGCTGTGGTGTACAAAACGCCATACTATTTTTTCCCATTGACATACTTTAGAATCATTTTCTATGTTTGCAAATGTGTTTGGGTGTCTCCATAAACCTCGACACCAAACTCACTACATACATTATATCCGCCTAGTAGCGGTTAAATACATCAAGCTACCTATCATACTTTTGTATAATTTCAGATTGACATTACTGCTGCAATATTCTTTGCTCAAATTCAACCCCATGAGAGTTGGATTTGGTGCGGGCTTTCTATTCTGCATATTAGACCTCTCCAAAATGTATGCTACATACTTTGCTTGAGAAATAAAAATGCCATTTTCAGTTTGCTTTACATCGCTCTCTTTGATGTAGAGAGTAGGCTCACCATCACATTTGTCGAAACCATTGTCCAACAAGTAGGCATCTATCCTGTTGTACCATGCACGTGGTGCTTGCTTCTGCCCATAAAGAGCTTTTCTCAACCGATACACTTTATCTTCTTGGCCTTCTACCTCATAACCAGGCGGTTGTGCAACATTCACTTCCTCTTTCAGCACTCCATTCAAGAACATTGATTTTACATCCATTTGATACACTTTCCATTTATGTTGCGTGGTAATCGCCACAACATTGTCTCCATCCTCATGACTGGCGCAAACGTCTCTTAATAATCTCTTCCATGTTGTTGCTTGTATCCTTTGAGAACTAGTGTTGCTTTGTGCCTTTAAATCTTTCCCTCCATGTTGCTTTTGGTCTTATAGACCCACTTCACTCCAATGACTTCTTTTCCTTGCGGAAGGTTCACTAATTACCATGTGTCATTATTTTCTATTTCTCTTATTTCTTCTTCCATTGCTGCAACCCATTTTTCTTCTTTGATTGCATCTTCAAAGTGGAGTAGGTCATCTACATGACAAAACAAAGCAAATAATGAATTCATACCAGCACTGCTATCAGCCTCATCTTGCTCATAAATTTCATTTAAATTTTTGAATTTTGGTCTTCTTGTGCTTGCTGAAGATGGGCTTGACATGTCACTTGGTGTTGCGCTTTGCTTCGTGCTTGGAGAAGCACTTGCTTTACTGCGCGATGTTGTCCTATTATTTGTTGATGGTGTTCCTTGCTGCCTGCTTTGTTGAGCTTGAATAGGAGTAGAGGGACTCAGTGTTGAGGAATTACTTGTTGCTGTCGATTCCTCTTGGTCCTCATGTGGTATGCATGCTTTCACATTGATTGTCTTCTCTAAACTTTCATCCCATGCTTCCTCATCTATGAACTGCACATATTTGCTGATTATGGCCTTCTTGGTTAATGGATTGTAGAGTTTGTATGCCTTGGATTCATCATTATATCCAACAAATATAAATTCTCCCCCTTATTGTCCAACTTCTTCCTTAACTCGTTCGGGACATGTGCATATGCCACATCCAAAGACTCTCATGTAAGTGACACTAAGCTTTCTTCCACTCCATGCCTCTTCAGGAACTACGTTCTAGACGCTTTTGGTTGGACATCTACTCAAGATATATGTTGCACATGCGACAACTTCAGCACAATAATCATTTGGCAATTTTTTTGCCTTCAACATACTCCCTACCATTTCCATAATGGTCCTATTGTTCCTTTCTGCCACACCATTTTGCCGAGGTGTGTATCTTGTTGTAAATTTCTTGTGAATTCCATGCTCCATGCAAAATCTAGGGAAATCATTTGAGATGTATTCACCACCTCTGTCAGTCCTAAGGACTTTTATGTAGTGTCCACTTTGCTTCTCAACAAGAGCCTTGTATTGGTGAAAGTGCTCAAACACTTCACTTTTCTGTTTTAGGAGATATACCCATGTCTTCCTTGTGTAGTCATCTATGAAGGTCAATAAATAGTGGCTGCCACCAATTGATGGTGTCTGCATTGGTCCACATAAATCTGAATGGACAATCTCCAAAGGTGCCTTTGCCCTTACTGAATTTCCTACTGGAAATGTCTCTCTATGTTGCTTGCCTAAGATGCACCGTTCACATAGGCTATTCGGTTTTTTTATGAGTGGCAAACCCTTCACCATGCCTTTCCTATGCAGCAAATTCAAACCTCCAAAGTTGAGATGTCCAAATCTCAAATGCCATTACCAATTTTCATCTTTGACCTCTGCTTGATAGTTCACTTGTGTGATAGCTACATCTTTTCTTCCATCCTCTTGTGAGTTCATTGATAGTTGTGCTTGTGCACCTTCTTCCTTCAAATTTAATCTTATATTTAGGGGAAACATTCTATTGTTTGTCATCTGAACCTTTGCAATCAACTATCTGCTTGGAGGCCTATCCAAAATTGTGCACACGTCATTTTTGAAGAAGACATTGTAGCCCTTTTGTATGAGTTGTCCAATGCTTATGAGATTATGCTTCAAACCGGGGACAAGGAAAACATCTGAGATGTACTTCTTCTCCCCCTTCTTTGTTAGGATATTAACTCTTCCTTTTCCCATGAAAGAGACTTTACTGGCAGTCCCTAATGTCACTTCAGATTTCACACTTTCATCTAGATTATAAAACATTTCTATGTTCCCTGACATGTGGTTGTTACACCCTGAATATAGATACCATATATCACTTTGTTTTTCTTATGCTACATTACAAGCTAAAAAAATGCTTTCATGGTTCTGATTTTCTTTTGTGAAATTTTCACTTGGTTTGTTATTGATGTCATATTGCTTCTTTCCACATTCATTTGCATAATGACCATACTTCTTACAGTAATGACATTGGACTTGAGATTTATCATACCTCTAACCTTGTGCTTGATTTTGTCTTGGGCCTTGACTTGGATTTTGATTGCTACCTCTTCCACTTGAGCTTGAAGGGCTACTTCTTCCACCTCTGTGTGGGCTTCTTCCTCTTCCTCTAGCATATGGTCTTCCTCTGCCTCGACCTTGACCAAAGGAAACTTGTGTCTTGAAGCCCTACTCCAATGAGGAGCTTGTTGCTCTATTTAGTCCATGTTCACGAGAAATTAGTGATTCATGAAGCTCATCCACTGAGAATTGTGAGAGATTATTTGTCTCTTCTATAGCCACAACAATGGCATCAAACCTTGCTGGCAAACTTCTAAAAAAATTCTCAAATATTCTCCTTTCTTAAGTGTCTTACCATGAGAACTAGTTTGAATAACCAACCCAATTACATGTGTAAAAAATGAGTCTACATTCTCATACTCTTTCATACAAAGTGTTTTAATATCTCTTCTTAACATTTGCAGTTTTGTTGTTTTGACTTTTGCCATGCCTTGATAGGCTATCTGGAGCGTGTCCCATGCTTTCTTGGAATTCGTTGCTGCTACAACCCTTGGGAAAATACTTTCATGGACTACTTGGAAAATATAGAACGGTGCTTTTGAATCATTCTTCCTGTTGTCCCTTAACAAATCTCTTTTTGCTTCAGATAAGGCATTGTATGTCGTTGCAACTGCTAGTTCTTGAAAACCATTCTCCAACAAATCCCAAATGTCTTGAGAAGAAAACAGGGCCTTCATTGTAATAGCCCAATAATCATTAATTTTTCTATTAAACTGAGGTATCTGAGGATTAGTCAAACTTGTGCTTGATGTTGCCATTTCTGAGTGTAAAAAAAAAAATCTACCTGTTGGTAAATTCGCTCCAAAGAAAAAAACAATCTGCCCTCAAAACAATTGTTTTTTTTTGTTTCACTAACAATATTTAACCTGCTCCGAGTGTTAAAAAAACACAACAAACCTAATGTGATTTACACATCACTGAGGTTGCGGAGTAAACTTCTCTAAAACTCCCTAAAACTGGTTTTCACGCGCGCACCAATATTTCCTCCACGATTTTCTCCTCACAGACTCTCACTCTCTAACTTGCCCAACATGCCCAACATTACAAATGAAATTTTCATCCATATTTATCTTAACATACAAATTTGACATTAACACATGACAGAGAAAATAATTAATGTGCAGCATGGGAGATTTTGGTTTTCTGAACTAGCATGGGCGGTTTTACATAGTAATTGGTTTTTTGAACTTGCAGGTGTTGTGGAGTGTGGGCAACATTTGCGGAGTGAATGCTTGCCCATACTTATTTACTAAACTTCATTAAATGCCTTAACTCCTTTGTTGTGTTGTGGAATGGTCAGGGCTGTACTTATGCTCTCACTTCAGTCCTTTCGCCTGCAAACAATTGCGGAATGGTCAGGGTTGTACTTATGCTCTCACTTCAGTCCTTTCGCCTGCAAACAATTTTTGAATGGTCAGGGTTGTACTTTTGCTCTGACTTCAGTCCTTTCTCCTGCAAACAAAATCACAATCATGCAGTAGTTGACTAGGAAAGCATGGTATTTAAGAATTTGTTTAAAGCGATGGTTGGGATTAATATTTCCAACATAAAATACAAGAAGAATAGTGGCCCCGACCTTATCATGTCGATGAGCTCATCCAAACACCACTGGGAGTTCGCATAAGTGGGGATTGTGCAGTGGTCTTGGCAAGCATGGTATTTGTCAGTTTGTTTAAAGTTGTTGATTCACTCATCCGGACACCACTGAGAGTTAGAATAAGTGGGGAAAAATGGTTATGTGAATAGTGACACTTTGAATTGCGTCTTCTATTTGAGAGGGAAAGGTGCGCCCCTCTTCTAATTTTGGTTTTTCCAAAAACACTGGCAATCCAATTGATGTAAGACGTTTGTAGAGATGACTGGCGAATGTCTTTTTGACATTAGAACCTCTATGATTGATGAATACGTCATAAGAGATCAATGGAGAAAAGGAAGAAAGCACTGTCATTGTGTTGATGAGCCGTTTGTGCCATTTGAAAGACAATTGGGATGAATGTATAAGCAAACTAATGAATGGATAAAATGGTAGACATAAAATAGTAAGTAGATGACTGAAGCAAGTAGATAGATCGTGGAGCTTACCAGGCTTCAAATTGGCGAGAAGTATCAATGAGCTTAATTAGATGATTGAAGCGGAAGAAGGTGCATTAAAATGCCGAGACGCCTTGTAAATTTTGTGGAAATTACGCTTCGTCTCAGACAGGCTTGGAATTTGATGTCCCACAGTATGTATTTCATATTTTAAGATGTATTTGACAGTTGTCGTAGATTTTTACCTGTCAAATTTGACGTGCTTCATAAATCAGAAACCGTCATTTTGATGTTTAATTTAGGATTTGTCCTGTCAAAAGTTATAGTACCTGACTTTAAGTTAAAAACACCAAAGTCAGACTAAGCCCAGGGTCATAATGCAAATGGATATAATACCTCTGGCTCACATGGCAATGGAGCCTTGCACACTTTCATAGATTTGAATCATATAAAAAATTATCTGGCTATAGTTCTTTCGTAGATTTGAACTTTATGAAGGGAGATCTCCCCCTCGGCAACTAAGAACAACTACATTGTAATCTAGGTGTTACACTCAAGGAACCGACCAACCAGTCTATGTCAAGAATGTGAATTCAGCCATCAAACTGTAAGCTAGTATGTGATTGAAAAATACTAAAAATATACATGCATTTTTTGGTGTGTATAACACTGAGAAGGGGTGGTGTTCTTGTTTTTGTTCCTTAGGCTTCCCTCAATCATTCCACAGTCTCCCTCTTGTTTGATTCTGCCATCTTCCAACATCGACGAAGAAGTGTGATCGAAAAATAAAAGCAGTCAAGGAACAACTGGTGACGTGAAGGGCAGTTGCATTGTTTAATTCGACAACATCTTTGCCAAGGATTATCAGAAGTCACACCAAATCGTAAATAATGGTAGGGCTCGATGCTGCGAAAGAGTTGGGCTCAAGAAGGGCCCTAGATGCCCAAAGAAAATCAGAAGCTCATTACTTACATACTGTAGCAAAACCATGGAAGTTGGAGGGCTTTGCGACAGAAAGTTGGGTGTTGAGATTAGAAAGAGTTGGAGATTGCATTGGGCTAACTATCTAAGACCAAATATCAAGGGGAAAAATTTAGCGTACAGGAAGAGAAGACTATTTCATGCTCTACTGGGAAATATGTGGTCTGCCATTGCTACTCACCTTCCTAAGCAAATAGAGAACAAAATAACGATGAAAAGGGGTAAGCAAAAGGTGGACCTCAAACTCATTCAAAACAGTAGTCACTGCGATGCTATTTTTTTTAAAAGCAAGGATAGTTATTGATTTGAAGCTCTTGCTCTATATTATGTGTGGTGTTTTTTTTCAAAGTCATTACATATAATTTTTTGAAATCGAAATTTCGAACTATCTTGTGTGGTTCATGAACTAGGAAAAATAGTTCGAAACCTTGATTCCAAAAATTTGTATGCGATAAATACAAAAATCAACACCACAACCAAAAATAAGCCACTAAAAATAAATGTTGGAGCTTTCTACTGAACTTTCCCTCATCATTTACTTCACAATCCACAAGATCTCCCAGCTTTCAAGCCCCAAGTAAGTTGCCTTCTTCAACTAGTTTCAATCTCATTCGGTGGTTGTTTTTTATTTCTTTCCTAGTATTTGTTTGATGTGAAATAAATGTTGTGAAATTATACAAACTTGTCAAAATGAATTTCTGCCAATTCTGTTACAGGAATAATATATCATGTCACGTTAAAAAAATGTCTTAAGTATTAGAAAAATAACTTGTGATTTATTCCATAATGAAGTGCTCAATTACCATTTTGAAAAGCCCATGCTTATTTTGACTATTTTTGTTTTTTTGAGTGCCCTGGCTTATTTTGACTAAAAATCACTTGTGATTTATTCCATAAAGTGCTCAATTACCATTTTGAAAAGCCCAGGGTTATTTTGACTATTTTTGTTTTTTTTATTGCCCTAGCTTATTTTGACTAATCACATGCTAGCTTGTTTTAAGATGAGGAAATCACATGCTAGCTTCTTTTAAGATGAGGAAATCACATGCTCATATTTAAGATATTATGAACATGATTAGTTAACAATCTTCAAATGTAGACAATGAGTTGATTACCTCGTAGATAGATTGCAGAGTTTACCTGTAGATTGCAGAGTTTGCTTAGTCTTGACATTTTTTACCGTCATGGTTTTAGGAATAATGTGTTCCAAATATGTGTAATGGATATCAAATTAGTTGAAAGGATATACAAATATTTTAAAAATATTTAGCTATCATTACTGGATTTATTATTCAAGTAGTTCACAGTTGGTTGAAAGTGCACTTATAGGGATTAAAGTTATCTTGGTATAAATAAAGAATTCAGTAAATAAAATATGTGGTGAGTAAATAAAGATGTGTGTGCCCATCTGTAAATAAAATATTTGGTGAAAATAAATTATTAAGAAATAGTTAAACATGTAATTATATGTTTAATAAATTTGACATATGTAGTAGATTATTGGATTTAAATAAATTATAAAAAGGGATAGTAGTTAAATTCTTGATATTTAAAAAATAACTCTATCTCATTCACTAGCAATTGAGGATCCTCATCATTGTAATTATATGGGTTTCTTTAGTTCTTTTGACATGTCAAAATTTATGCACATGATCAAAATTATTAACTCCCAAAGGCTAAAACCTTTATAAAATCTTTAAAATATGGTTGTATACTAGGTGGAAGCACATATGTTAACTTAGGAAGAAACAAGGCACTCTAAGAGGAAGATTAAAGGAAGTGGAGACATGGTGAAACACATACGTTGAGAAGAAACAAGACACTCTCATAGGGAGATTAAAGGAAGTTGAGATGAAGGAAGAGTTGAAAGAGAATTTCTAGATAAGAAAAAGTTGACACTCACAAATTTAAATAGAACCTAAAATAAAAAGCATGAAAAATACCAAAACGTCATCAAATTTTCATTTAACGAGAAAAAGAGATTGGAAGAGATTTGAAATCCCAGGGCTAGTCTCAGATGAAGAATTTACCAAATCTCTGTCCACAATCATGAAGTGACAAGGCAGTCATTTAAAAATTCCACTACTGGAAATTTCGTAGATCTGACGCTGCGTCTCGACCATCATGAAATCTCCGTCACTGTGATAGTTGGGAAATTGGGCCCCATTTAAACATAAAGGATTTATGGGCCCTCGGTCCATTATCGAACGACATTAAAAAAGTCAATTTCCTGGAAATTACTTCCGGAAATTTTGTGGAAATTATGTAAAGGTTTCCAGTGTCAGGAAATTTTGTGGAAATTATGTAAAGGTTTCCAGTGTCACGAAATTGCCTGGAAATTACTTCCGGAAATTTTGTGGAAATTATGTAGGGGTGTCCAGTGTCAGGAAATTTCATGGAAATTATGTCCCATCTGAATACAAGGATAAATCAACCTTCTTGTCACCGAATGGATGGTCAACAATTACCTTGAAATCTTCCACCGCTCTGGAATTTTCATCGCTTGGGGCCCTCGTGGTGAACTAACAAATTGGAGAAAGAGTTCAAATGCATATTGGACTCTCTTGAAATATGAGTTGTCGAGGAAGTTGCCGTTTCAGCAACCAACCAGGGCTCGGCATCAATGGCATCTTCCAATACGTTTCAGACAGGTTTATCCACTATGGTTAAGTCTCCCCCCCACTAATCTACTTGTCGTTCTTGCGTTAATTCCATCCTCTACGACGTGTCTCCACATTGGTTGTCTGTGCTGCATGCTATTCTCTCCACCAACACATCCAATATCCTTCCTGTATTGGCCTCCCTCCTTATATACCGGGCTTCTCCTTCGGATTCAATTTACTCTCTCTTTTCCCTGCGCCTGAGGCGCAGGGTCTTTTCAACAACTATTCCTCGCGAAGTCCATCATTTTTCGGGGTTCTCGGTTCCCTTTCTTCTCTCTAATCATCCCACTCACCTGGTTCGGTTTTTTGCTGGCGGTGGATGGTCTTTCTTCCTCGGCATGCTTGTCCAGGTTTCAGGTCAGGTTTCTTGTCTTTTTTCACCGTCTGTTAAACATGGTATACTCTTCTATATGAGTTATTCTCTGATAGATTACACGATTACACAATTGTCTGTGTATTATTATCATTATATGGTTTATTATATGCTGATATCATGACAAGTTTTGGTTTCCTACATCGATGATTTCATACTTAGATATGGTTTGTTTTTTATATCTGTTACAATGGTATATTATGGCTCTTTTCGGCTGATCTCATCCGGTTATATGGTCTCATTGTGGTTCGGTCATATCCTGGTGGCATTTAGATTCCTGAACATCTTGGCTATCTTCTACATGGGCATCCTTTTTTCATACATAGCCTGGCAGTGCATATCCCTTTTTTGTTAATATGCTATCATCTGTTTTCCATTTTCTTAGAGGTTTCTTTTACATATACAAGCTATGTTCTGACATACGCTTCAGAATTGGAGACTGGTGGTGTATTTTTAAGATCTACTGGTGTTGTATCGACTGTCATGATCCTCCTTCCACTTAGCTGGTCTGTCATGGCTCGTCTTGGCTCTGCTCTCATTCTGGTTTTGTCCCTTCCCCGCACATTACCGGTTTATTTTCCGGCTAGTTATTTTCTGGCCCCAGGATTTTAATGCCCTCTTGTCCTTTATCGTTTTTTATTCTTTGGGATTGCGTCCGACATCCTCCTATGTCCTTTTAGAGGCTGAAGATGTACTGAACATCTAGATTCTTCTTTATTTGGGTCTATTTGCCGGCGGGATGACGACTTCCTTCTTATATGATATCTGGCTTTCTGTATTTCTTATGCCTCGTATCTGATGCGTTTTGGCAGTGCCAGCTCCTTTTTCTTCTCGAGTCTTCGCGTCCGTATTTCCTCCATACAGATGTGGCTGATCTCCTTTTCTTCCCTATCTGGGTTTTATTATCCAAGCTTTATCTTATTTCGGTCTTCTGACTTCCTTTTTAATACTTTGTACTTTATTAAAGATTTAGGATCTATTATCCTATCTTGGTAAGCGTCCCGACCGTTTAATCGCCCTATCTTGCTTCCATCATCTCGGATGGAAGGTAGGACTAAATCATCTACCACAGAGGCGATGATTTAGGCCACGATTATGGCCGAGAAGACTTGGGCTTCGGAAAAATTCTCGGGTGGATGGCAATCCACCCTGGACCGCTCGGCTATCCATCCGCCCTTCCATGTTTCTCTCGGTGTCCCGGGTGCGGGGTCCTCTCGGGCTCATATACATCATGGTGTTTCAGGGACCCACGTTCAATATAACAAGTCACGGAACCCTGCCAAGACATCAGCCCCCCCTCCTGCCATTGATTTGGACAATTTTCATCTCTCGGAAAGAATTGATAGTTTACAGAATCTTGCTCTGATTGGTCGTTAGCACTTTCCTGAGATGTGTGACGAGGAGATGTGGAAATGGATTGCTACCCACTGGAAGCCGGTGATTGGTATACACCCATCATCTCCCATCTCATGAAGAATTGGTATTGTTTCCATTTCCTCAATGTCGCTGATGCTCATGCTATTCTCCGAGGTCCTTGGGTCTTTAAAAGGAGTTTTCTTGCTCTCCATTAATGGTTCATTGGATACGACCCATTAAAAAATACTCCATCAAATAACTTGATTTGGGTTAAACTCCCGAATCTTCCATTGGAAATGTGGTCAAAAGAGATTCTTGAGATCATTGGTAATTCTATCGGGCGCTTTATATACGTTGACCCATGGTGTATTGGTGAGAAAGATAAGAGAATTGCATGGATCCTTATTGAACGTTCCTACAAAGGTGGTTACCCAGATCATATTGAGATTTCTTGGCGTGGTTTGAAGGTTTCCCAACATTTGGATTTCTGGGGTATCCCCTTTCGTTGTGCTGCCTGCCACAAGACTGGACATCTTATCAAAAATTGTCCCCGGAAGTCTGCCCATAAGCGCAGAATCACTCACCGCATGAAGTCTGCTTCAATGGGTATCCACGAATCTGAACTTTTCCCCGGGTCTCAGCCTGTTGAATCATCTCGTCCATCGCCTGTCTCTCCGAGTCATTCTGAGAGGATCCCATCTCCTGCACCTGTCTTATATAACAATGGTCAGGTTATTCATGATTGTCCATCGTCGGTGATCCCATCTTTTTTACCATGCGACTCTGTCCCGGAGCCACGGGACGATCCTGCTATTCATTCCCCCTCTCCTCTTCATCTCAAGGATCTTTCTCTGGGCTCTCACCCCATTTTTATATCATCCTCCTCCCCTTCTCGTGCCAACCTTCCATCATCTACAAAGGGGAAGGAACCTCTCACAGCTGTCACTCCTGCTAATTCTCCTTCTTCATCCCTTGTTAACCTTTTTGACAGTGACATCGACCTCCTCCTTCGACAAAAATCATTGGAATTAGAACCCCTCACTATTCATAAACCTTCTGGTCGTGCCTCCCCTATCATTAGTCCGAAGTCTGCAAAGAACATCACTGTTAGGAAAAAATCCCGGGGTGGTACACGCCATTTCAGGGGGAGATCAAATATTCCTGAATGCGGGGTGTGCAATTTATCCCTAGTGGATGTTCCCATCTATGATATGTCATCTTCACAGCCCCTTAGAGCAGATGCGGCTGGCCAATCTTCAAAATGACAGATATTGTATCTATGAATATTCAGGGTCTCGGTGCTGGCCCCAAATTCCTTGCACTAAAGCACATTTTCTCTTCAGCATGCCCAAAATTAATTCTCATACAAGAGACTATGCACTGCAGGCAATCTTCCATCTCATATTTCCGTAAAATGTTCCCATCATGGTATTTGGTGGCTTTAGATACCACAGGTCTATATGGGGGGCTCGCCGTCCTGTGGGATCCACAATGGATACGTGCCAAGGTGTACAAATGTTTTTCTGGTATTATGATCTCCGCAAACTTTCGAGGAAGAGGATTCCCCATCAATGTTTTAAACACATATGCTCCATACCAACACAGATTTCCATTCTGGGAAAGGTTTTTTTCATTTGATCTATGTGACATTAAATACCTGATGATTGCTGGTGACTTAAATTTCACTTTAAGTCCTGATGAATGTTGGGGATGTGGCAGGAAGATGGACCCGCTCGCTGATTTCATTAAGAACCATCTTTTAATTAGGAACTTTGTTGATATTGTTCCATCGGCCTCGATGCCCACATGGGACAATGGCCGGGCTGACCAAGCTTATATTGCCAAACACATTGATCGTGTTATCATTCATGCTGATATAATTGGCATGATGGGAATGCTCTTTTTCTCAATCGGGAATGAATATATATCGGACCATCGACCCATATTTATTCAATGGAGGAATATGCGTTTCAAACAGGGATTTCCTTTTAAATTCAACCAGACCTTCTTGGAGGATCCAGATATAAATTTCATTGTATCCAATGCTTGGAAGGGCTACGTGCCCAGCAAACCTCTCTCTTCTCCCCCCTCTTTTAGAGAAAAGATGGTATATGTGCACTCTAAAGTTAAGGAATGGCAAAGGGATAAAAGGAAGAAGGATCGGCTATCTCTTCAGAAAATTCAGTGGGAACTGGATTTCATATCCAAATCTATGGACCCCAATTCTCTCCCTTTCGACACCAAGCGTTGTATCGAAGAGCTCACTCGATACAAACTCCATCTACTTAAACAGGAGGAATCCACTTGGAGACTAAAGAGCAGAGCATTATGGCTCAAAGAAGGGGACCGGAGCACAAATTTTTTTCATAATTTCGCCAATGCCAGACGAGAAAAGAATGCAATATGGAGGATCAGTGATGGTAAGGGAGATTTTTTCTATTCTCAACAAGATATTACAAATTCTGCGCTCAATCATTTCAAACATCAATACATCAGGGGGAAGGGAAGCGCCATTCAGGACATCCTATGGGGCATCGAACTGTTTCCAACAATGTTCGATGAATCAAAGAATGAATCTCTGATACAACCTGTTACTCAGAAAGAACTCTATGGAATCCTCAAGGCTTTCAGCAAGGACAAATGTCCAGGCCCTGACGGCTGGACTATAGAATTTTTCATTCACTTTTTTGACATCATCAAGCAGGATCTTATTAGGATGATCGAGGACTCTCGATTGACTGGGTGCATTCATCATCTCACTTCATCCACACTGATTGCACTAATTCCAGAAAAGAGGGGCGTGGATACTTTCCATGATTTCAGACCAATCTCCTTATGCAACATATCTTTCAAGATTATATCTAAAATCATTGCTGAGCATATAAAAGGCACTCTGGCTTCCTTCCTATCAAAAGATCAACATGCATTTCTGAAGGGACGTAACATACTTGACATTGTAGCCAACACACAGGAATACATGTTCTCCATGATCACTAAGGATATTGACGCGGAAATCCTAAAAATAGATCTACAAAAGGCATATGATTGTTTGGACTGGGGCTTTATCAAATGTCTACTGGCGAAAATTGGTCTGCGGCCCGAGATGATCAAATGGATTATGGCATGTGTTGAAAACGTCAATTACACCATTAATATCAATGGCATTCCCTCCTCATATTTTCTTGCTGAAAGAGGCCTCCGCCAGGGATGTCCTCTTGCCCCCATTTTATTCATTTTGGCCATGAATTCTCTCAGTTTACACATTAACAAGGTTGTTAATGAACATCGATGTCAGCCCATCAAGATTAGCAGGTACATTTCTATTTCACACAACCTATTTGTGGATGATGTTCTTCTATGTGCTATGTTATGTCAGGACTCATGGAATTGCCTATTCGATATTCTTGCTAATTTCCAAAAAGCCACGGGACTTATCATCAACAAGTCTAAATCCACTGTTTACCAACTAATCTGGATCTGATTAATAGAATTGCTGCTATGTTTGGCGTTGTCTCATGTCTGCTCCAAAATGGTATTAAATATTTGGGATTTCATCTAAAGGCAAATGGTTATACTGCTAAAGATTGGGAATGGTTAATAGAGAGATATTTCAAAAAAATCTCGTCTTGGGAATACAAGCCCCTTTCGTTAGCTGGCAGAGTTATATTATCAACAGCGGTCTTGTCTCAATTATCTGTATATTGGGCACATTTATTCTACCTCCCCTCGTGTACCATTCACCGGATGAACAAGATCACGACAAATTTCATATGGGGTGGATCGTCTACGCATCGGAAATTCCATCTAGTCAAAATGGATGCTATTTCCATTCCAAAGCATCTTGGTGGTTGGGGTATAAAGGACTTAAGACAATTTGGCTGCGCACTCTTATGCCGCACATTATGGCGAGGCATTTTTGGTGATGGTCCATGGAGCAATATTATCAGACAGAAATACATGAAAGGAAGGCAATTGGAATTCTGGTACAGAACTGGGACTATCGGGCCTCGACAGGGATCTGCTATATGGCTCAGCTTACAGAAGATTGAATCATATTTCATCACATGATTGAAATGGAGGTTATTCACTGGATGCCGTGTACTCATTGGCGTTGACCCTATTTTGTGTGATCATTCTGATATATCCATTCCCAAGAATCTATCAGCATATCTTCATAGAAGTGGAATTTTCACATGGAACAAACTCATTGAAGCTTGGCAAGGCACTTCCCCAATTTGGAAGGATGAAAATGCTCTCTGCTTGCTGGATGTTCTGGGAGGCATCTGGAAATCCATCACGGAGCTCTTATACAGATGTGGTTTTCATCGATATGGAAATGCTGATCAGCTCACTTGGACTGTATCCAACGCCCGGAAGCCTGTGATTGTACGTGACATATACTTAGATATGATTCTCTCCAGGATTTCTCCAGTTCGTGTGTCCTTTCCGATGGTCTTCTGGAAGGCAGGTTGTCCTCTGAAATACATCCACTTTGCATGGCTGGTATTCCATAACAACAACCTCACATGGGACAATCTAAGAAAACGATGTTGGCACGGTCTTAGCAGATGCACAATGTGTGAATCTGATGAAGAAACAAATTTACACATGTTTTTCCAATTTCCATCTATTCAACAAATCTGGTATGTATTTGGAAAATACTTTTGTTTTCCCACTCACTGTTTTTGACTCTTCCCATGCAGCTTTCATCTGGTGGAGCCGGCAAAGAGCCCCTCGGCGATATCTCATCCTTATCTTTCTCTGGACTACATGGAAATGGCGGAACTCAAAAATATTCAATGATTCAACTACTCATGTCATGTCCATCCTAGACAATACCATTGCATCTTGGACTATGGTCTATGGCTCCACTGATATTTGAATTGATCTGGTTATCTGTGAACTATATCTCACATTTTTGTTATTCTGGACTATTTGCATATACCGGTTATAGTGCATCATTCTCATATATGTTCCATCGTTTTTATATTTGCCTATATGTGCCAGCTATCTGAAATACACTGCAACTCTATTTCGGACATATGATCATATGGAACAGGCTGCTGATCTGGTCTATACCTATATGTACATTTGATTATTATACTGTCTCAATATAATACATTATGCTTTTTTTCTCCTGAAAAAAAATATTGGACTCTCTTTATTTGGAAAAGTTTTTAAAATTTAAAACTGGTGCTGCTTATGAGTTGTCTTTATCATATCCGAACATATCTCATACTCTCAGAAATTTTATGAGTTGTTCAGAGATGAGAGACGTGAGGAGGGCCATGAGATATTCATAATTCCCGAGTGGTCCAGTTTTAGTATATTGATTGTGAAAACAAAATGTCACGCTGTAGGATAAGGAAAAAAATTAATTAAAAGAAATAGGCGTTGTCCACTCTGTAATATTCGCCTCAGCAAAAACAATAGATTCCAATTTCCACCACATGCGCACCGCAGAGTGGGGACATTGTCGATTCTTATAACCCTGGTTGGACATGGCCAACAACCATCGACCGTGATTAGTTCTGAGCGTTGTCCAGGTTAACGGAGTGACTGCAGGTGGTCAGCAATAAGCATAAGGCAAAATGTTATTTAATGTTTTGTATTACAAAAAAGTTTTGAATGCTTGGAACTTTCGGCATGATAGCAAAGTTATAACTTTATGTGTATTGGCCAACCAATGTAAGAGTCGGTAGTAAAATTTTCTTGGATGTGTCCACAAACCCATCTAACTATGTAATCAAAATCTATATATATCATTACGAGTATATACAAGTATGAGGTAGTTAGAAATTTGTTTGTCTTGTAAAGGTCATGACCACTGGCTTGTCATGATAGATGGGTTTAGTCAGATGTATCATGTATGTGTTTATTTTGTATAAGAAGATGATATTTGGATTACAAGAAGTTAAAATATTTTTATATTAGCATTTTCAAGGTGGATTGTATTGTCAATATAATAGGTTTTTGGGTATATTTTAGATAGCACTGTGGGAGAGACTGGGTATCAAACAAAGGTCTATTTAAATATAAGTGTTGGCGGGTAGTGTTGAAAGAAAGGCTTGTGAATGATATCTTGGTTGACTTCAAGAAAACTTTTAAGGATGATGTTGCAAAGAGGAGTAGGTTGAGAAGGTGTTAGGAACCATGAATTGGAAGAGTTGAGAAGGAGAATTGAATAACTAGAGAACAAGCAAATTGGAGATGATGGAGTTATATTAGGCTCAAAATTAAAGGATGAGATGGAGGACTAACAAAATGTTGATGAAAGAGGCTTAGTAAAGCATTTGATCTTATTATGAAGGATAGACATAATGCAAGGGTGGAAGTTTTTTGCTACAATGACAATATGAAAGCAAATACTCTCATAGAGTTGATGGGAGAACTTAAGTGATACCATGAATATTACAATATCCAAGAGTTCAATATAGAGTCTATATTTTAATATTGAAGTTGAAAGGAGAAGATAAAATCTTGGAAGAAAATGGTGTCTAATAAGAAGGATAAGTTCTTGCCTAATTATTATCAATAAAGTTTGTATAGACAAGTAAAAAATTTGAAACAAAAAGACCTAGGTCTAGGAGTATATAAATGAATTCCTCAAACTATCACTCAGATTAGGACTTAATGAACTGGAGTATCAAAGTGTAGCAAAGCATGTGAATGGATTGAAGTTTTATATTCAATATGAGTACCCATTATTTATAAAACATGGATTAAGCATATCAAATTGCTTTGAAGGTAGAGTAAAAGTTAAAATATAGGAAGTGGTTGTCGAATTACAAAGTAAATAATCTTAAAGGAAAAGGAAGAGTGAAGTTTGCAAGAGGACATTCTAGTAAAGCGAGCAAAGCTAAAGTGTATAGTAGTAAAATTTCCAAGGAAGACAACCTTGTCGGTAAACATAAAGGGTTTGGAAGATGCAAGGTAAGTATGCCATTACTTGCTATAAATGACGTGGAGTAGAAGGGAACAAGGCATCTAAATGTCTAGAGATGCATATTCTAAGAAGAAGGAATGAGGTCGAGATTCATGTCATGCAGGCAAGTGAGGCATCAGTCATGGGAGGAAATGTTGCAGTACTTCAACGTGAAGAGGGTGGAAACCTTATGTTTAGAAGGGTGTTGCTCAAGCCTAAAAATAAGACTACGAAGGAACTTCGATAAAGGAAGAATTTTTAAAAATAAATGAAAAGTTATAGTATATGCTAAAATTTGATCATAGAGGCAGGGAGTACAGAAAATGTGATGTCCAAAAATGTCATCGATAAGTTAAAATTAAATTGTATCCCTCAAACAACTCCATACCAATTTTCATGGTTATAGAAGGGTCAACAAATTACTCTAACATAACAATGTTGGTTGAGTTTCTAGATTTACAATTTTAGTGACCAACTATTAATTGAAGTGGTGGAGATGGACACATGTCATGTATTATTAAGAAGAACATGGTTGCTTGATAGGAAGGTTCTCCATGATGGTATGGAAAATACATATGAATTCAATAAGTATGGGCATTGTTACATGCTCGAACTAATGGAAAAAGGAGACATAACTACAATACGTAATAGTGATGATGGGTGTAGTGGTAGTAAAAGTGGTCACATAATGTTATGCTTAGCCAAATATTTTCTTAAGGAACATAAGAAGGAAAACTTATGTTTGTCCATAATTCTAAATAAGGTAAAGAGGATGAGGAAAAGTGTGAAGTGGCAATGGATATCCAACAATTGTTATTATCATTTAATTATTATTATAGTTTTTGTATCTCAAAATTCTTATTGATATTATATCTGTAATATAATTTAATAATACTAATATTATTTAATATTAAATGAAATTATTGTATTAATCTTATTTATTTCTTAATTCAAAATAATATTAATTATTAATTTAAAATTATTTTTAATTATGAGTCAAAGGCTTAATTAGTTATTTCAATGTTTTAGTCAAACTAGTTGTTATTTCTAACAGCTAGTTAGTTGCTCTTATCATCTATTTATTCCATTTCCTAGATCTGATTCCTCATCTTGTCCTGAAGATGAACCACACTGGTTGGTTCGAAATGCGTCGACGAGATTTTATTTTATGTGATTTTTACCGAAAATGTTGTTACAAATAAAATAATTATTATGAATATTATTAATTTTAAAATATTAATGATGTTATTAAGCATTATTGAAAAAACATAAAACTTTTATTGATAATGAATCTAAAGGATATTATAATATTATTATAATAATATAATAAGAAGAACTTCCCTAATGGGGGTGCAACATGATAATGACTGTGGTATAGGCATTTGTGTCCTCCACCATAGGAGTTTCCATTATGTTGAGCATTGAATTCATGGGGCGGTGTGGCCACCCCATGCATGCATTCACATGCAGACTAAATCGTTTTGGAAACTTCCTAGGGAGGATAAAACGCCGGAAAAGTTTTTGTGGACTGTCAGTTTGGGAGTACCTCGACCCCCTACCTCTACTGGTAGACCAGTGGTTTTGCTCTGGAGCAACAAAGTGGTAGGCTAGGTGGCGAGTTTGTCCTGGAGAAAGAATGTTGTGAATAAGCAAGAATGTATACCTGGTGGAATATGGACATTAGTTCGAGGGTTAAACCTTGTTTTCCAGTTCGATCTCGTCATTAGGAGATTGAAGTTGTTCTTAGTTTCTTCAACTTATCGGCTACTTGGAACTGCCTATAATCAAAATTTGTGTCTCATCATTTTCATGGTACCTCTAACCCCTATCAAGATTCTTAGATATACAACTGTGTTGTGGGCTAAAATTAGACCTTCTCAGAGGGGTTTTGTGCTAATCATGAAAACAAAAATTTACTTATTGCTTGGATTTATTGTTGGAAAGATGGTACTCAGGGTTCAATTGGTTTGGCCTTTAGGCCTAACAGGGGCTTTCATTATACTTCAATTATTCCCTCAATGTATGTCTGGAGTCCTGTTGCGAGGATTTATCGTGTTATTGGTCCTATCTTTGTGTACCATCCAACTCTATAGTTGGGTTTAAAACCGGGTTTGATAGTCATTGTCTTTAGGGATGAGTATATCAATAAGATTTTTATCTAGATATTTTCCTGTAGTATTAAAGGATGGTATTGCTCCATTGGTGGCTCTATCCCTGCCAGGATTTACATATTTGAGAATGTGTCTTGGTTCAACATTTGGCTTGTAGGTAGGTACACTACTTCTATTGATGAAAGTATAATTTGGCTCATAGCTTGGGCCTTCGGTTGGAATAGTGATAACTATGGTGTTATCATGCTAGTTTTTGGACCTAAGAGAGGGCCTCTATTTGATTCAACTAACCAGTGGGTTTCCTTCTTGAATTTTGTAGAAATTTACTAATTAATTTGTGTTTTTCACCGTGAGAATTCACCTACGATCAACAAGCAAAGTATATGGCCATGGAGTCTCAAGTGTAATGTGAATTGGGAATTCATTTTTCTTTTCTTCTGGTTTTCTAGTTTGTTGCAAGGTTATTTTGGAATGGGCTAGTTATTATTGGTGGTCTTAATTATAAAGCTCCCAACTTAAAACTTTAGTTGAGAGCTTTGGAGTGCTTTATTTGTTTTTCTTTAATTCACGAGTGTTTGTACTTTCTTTGAGATACACCCTTGTTGGCTAGCCATCATGCAAAGGTAGCATATGAGGAGCCAAAGAGGAAAGGGAGGTGATTGAGGCCCTTAGAGTGACAGAGGCTAGAGAAGTCAGATATTGAAGAGCACAGAGAGGGTTGACAACAGTGCAAAAAGAAAATCAACAGAAGTGTAGAGTTTTCAGTCAAGAGAGGCAATGGCAGTCAGAGACTTTGATGACAGAAGCATCATTCTGATTCAGGTTGGAGGTTTTTTGTTTCTGGAGTTGCTGGAGAAATAACACTAGAGAGAAGTGTTGCATGCAGAACACTCCAAAGGTTCAGGATCAGGATTGAGTTGAATTCCTTTCTTGTTGAGAGGGTGTGTTGAAAATAGCAATAAGAAATGATAAAAATAAAATCTAGAAATTTCAGTTTAATTTTTCCTTGAATTAAACTGAGAATTAAAATCAAATTCTATTATCATAGCAACTTGTAATAGTTAACTAGAGTGAGTTTACTTAGTTAACTTAGGAATTTTGAGTTGGAAGTCTTTCTGTAGTCATGTATATGTTCTCCCTATATTATAGGGGTCCAAGATGAGTTAAGTATGAGTTGTAAGTAGTTAACTCAGTTTAGTGAGTTGAGTCCACTTAAATTAGTTTCAAACTGTTTGAGGAACTATTAATGAGTTAACAGTCAGTTGGTGCACTAATGCATTAACTAGTGCTACTCTAATTAACTGAAGATTCCCTCATCAGAAACTCATGTATGTCGATTTTGAGAAAGACCCAATTGAGACTAGAGTGTAGGGACATTGTAATATTTTTTGTATAATTTTTTGACTTGTACAGATGGTGCATGCAATCAGGTTCTCAACCTTGAAGGGATTGCACAGTTTTGGATGCACTAGTTTCCCTTTAAGATGAATTATCCATCCATAGGAATTGCGCAAGTAAATGGGACTTGGAGAGAAGGAGAATTGGCGAAGTGTTGGCCAAGGGTTTGCTTGTGAGTTGGAGATTGATTTTACTAAGTGGTGGGATTGCTCTTGTGAGAACAAGCATTGTATTATCATCTTGGATTTTTGGTTAATATAATACAAATAGTGGAGTTTTGAGTTGTGGCTTTCCCCATATATTTATTGTGTTATGTTCCATTGATGTTCTTCCTCTTGTCGATTATCATTTTGCTCGATCTTTATGTGCTTCCACTGTAAAGAGTAGAAGTAGATTCTTGTCTCTTGTTTTAATAGATTACATGAGCTTGTGAATCTAAAGGAAATACTACACATTTTAGAGAGCACATTCAACCTAGTGTTGCCATGCATTTTTGCACATTTTGTATTACAAATCTCTTCTTAGACTTGTACATAACCCTTCGGATTAAGGGGGGGGGGAATGTTGGACACCTAATTTGTTAAGGGTTAAGGTGTGGGAGCTGAATGGTCAAAGGAATCCAAGAGACGTTGGAAGATGAATCCAACAATCACAAGAATGTATTATAAATGTACATCTATGTTAATAGTAAAGGAAATTAATTGTTCTATCATTCATAACTGTTCACATCCCATGTGGGTCTGACACTAGTTATTACTGTGGTCTTAATTATAAAGCTCCCAACTTAAATCCTAAGTCGAGAGCTTTGTAGTGCTTTATTTGTTGTTCTTTAATTCATGAGTGTTTGTACTTTATTTGAGATACACCCTTGTTGGCTAGCCATCATGCAAAGGTAGAGTATGAGGAGCCAAAGAGTAAATGGAGGTGATTAAGGCCCTTATGGCCAGAACCGAGACCACTACCATGCTCAAGAGGCCACAAAATCCTTCCATTCACCCATCC